>VZTE01003815.1:3348664-3427477 GCA_013397775.1 Eulacestoma nigropectus | reverse complement strand
CGGGGGAAGTGCGCCCGCCGCCGGTCGCGCGGCAACGGGCCGCGTCCCGGGCTGCGGCCATGGCGGCCGCGGAGGCGCCGCCGGGCCGCCGCGTCTTCCTCAATCACCTCGACTCTTACTGCGGCCGCAGCATCGGCGAGGTGACCGCGGGGCGGCCCACAGCTTCTCCCTGCCGCTGTTTCTCTCTGCCTCAGGCACCTCCCCCCGCCTGGGAGCCGCGGCTGGTCCCCGGGGAGCTCGGCCGGGCGGGCAGCAGGGTCAGCTGAAATAGCTGCTGAGGAGAGGGACCGGAGCAATTAAAGGGTTAAGATAATGAGGAGTGAAAATAAAGAGATAGGAGCAGGAGCTGTGGTTAAAGCTGGTCGGGAGAGTTCAGGCAGCAGCTGATCGCTGTGGAGGGCAATAGCCAACATTCCTGTGAGGTAACTCCTGCCCGAGAGGAGCCAGGTGCGGAGCGGAGATCCAGGGACTCGCCAGCACCTTCGGCTGTAAGGCATAAGCCACAGGACAAAACACTCCAGCTGAGGCTGAGCAGTCCCTAAGGTTTCCCCTCCAGTGGGAAGCTGTTTCTGAATCGTATTACCAAAAACAGGAGTAGGGCTGGTCATATGGTGCTGGTGTCTTCTCGAGATCACGAGAAGCTGTGTAGGGCTCAATAGATATCTGCATACAAATTGCGTGTCTTATATATTGCAGTATTTATCCAGCTGTGTTGTTGGGGCGACGCTTGGAAGCCCAGAAGAAGAAGAGGAAGAAGATGAAAATGGTTCAGATGTTGATGTTCCCACTACCTCCAAGGAGGAAATCTACGAAATAGTGGGTACTCTTTCTGAGCCAGGGAGTACTAATCCACGTTTTGCAAAGGAAACTTATGTAGTAAGTACGAGTGTTATTTCAGATTGCTATTAGACCGTAGAAATGTCGCGAGTCATGTAAAATGACCTGTACTAACGAAATGGCCTTTTGTTCTTGCTTCAAGCTGTATATATCAGTTTTATTCCTTCTGCTTCCTGCATGTGCTCTGGCTTCCTCTCTTCTAGATCTGACACAGCAAATAGTAAAAGGAAGGAACTCAGAAAACAGATAATGTCCTCTTCATAACATTTTTTTAAAAATCTATCTTGATGATCTACAGGTCTGCTTTCTTTTTCTCTCAAAGCTTACACTTCAAGTATCTCTCATCTTCTTTTTTTCTTTTATCACCATTTTGGAGGTAGTGGTGCTGGAATCGAAGTTAGTGTCCACCTTAACTGTTCACTGAAATCATAGCTTTCACTAGCAGCTAATTGTTCTGAATACCCACACCTTTGTATAAAGATGTGTATGTCCAGAGTTTGTTTAACTAAAGGAGGCTTGCTCTTATGAATGATTGCTTATTGCTTGATTTGGTTTTCTGAAACTAGAGTTGCCTCTGTCTCAAACTGCTTATTATAAACTGATTATTATTCTTCTTATTGAAGAATCTCTTCGAACATTTGAAAATTTTGATTCAGATGTCTATAGAGCTGAACTGTTCAGTCAGGAAACTATGGCTGGCAGTGTTTAGTTTTAACCACTGCTTTTGCCCAAAGTGTTTCCTGGATTTGCTGAAGTGATACAGACAATCTGCACTTAATAAAAATTACAGAATGCTATCTTGCAAGGAAATTGACTTTTTTTATATTTTCTGCATTCTGCCAACTGATAGTTGTTTAAAATACCTGGACAAGTAATGGATATTTTTTGATATTCAAAAATGCACTAAAAATATGGATCCTAAAATACCATTAAAAGTCTGTATTTTTGATCTATGTTAATGTGTACTCTAAATTAGAAATTTCAGCATTTAATTTACCTTTCATCAGCTTCCTTGTATCTGACAGATAAAAGTTTGATAACTATCTTATGAATAATTCCAACATCCTAGTGTTAGAAAACCACATTCTATCCAGAAGTTAAACTTGGAAAGGATTTTTTTTCCCAAATGACACAATCTAATTATTTTTCCCTTAGGTCTCTTCTAGAGAAGCACTCTTAAGTCACTTGCTTGAGTGTGAAATTGTTGTATATAATATCACTGAGGATGCACACCAAATTGAGGAAGCAATGTGGGCTGCTTCTGGTTAGTATAGCTATACCTGAACAGAAATTTGGTTTCTATTCAGCCATCAAAATTTGCCATAAATGTATAATGAAATTATCAGGGATTCATAGTTCACTTTAATGTAAAATTTGGATCCTTGATGGAGAAATGCTGCACAAATTGTTTGGTTAAATAGCAAGGAACCATGGAATACACTGTCACATTCAGAAGGGAGAGAAGCTGACATGGAATGGTCCAACTCTTTAAATGACACATCTGTGCAGGAAGTAATTTCCCTAAATAACTGTCAACCATAGTCTCATCTATTTGCATCGGGAGGTGGGTAGAAAATTTGCTCCTGTGATATTCAAAGAATGTTTCAATATTTTATATAATTATTATAAGTTTATTCTTCGTAAAAGTCCAATAAAAAATATTGCTTACAGTCTTTGGGAAACTTTCTCCTTATGGTTACACCGAAATTCTAATAGGCAGCTGGAATACTTTTATGGTGAGAGTGGAATATCATTCTTTATATGATAAACTGAATTATGCTTTCCTCTTTATAGTATGAACACTCAGACAACAGAATAATTTGCGTAACAAAAAATTCATTATTTTGTTTGATATTAAAATAAACTTTGTTTACATTAAGTAGCTTTTTTTTTCCTATAAGGAAAACCCCACACTTTTAAATTTTCTTTCAGTATTTCAGCAGTCAATAAAGATGAATCATTTCCTAGTATAGATTGTTTTGTTGGGGATTTTTTCCCCATGTAGCCCTGTGGAGATTATGTCAATTCCCAATAATTTGATTCTTTATTACCATTATTTCTCTATTTGTTCTCTTTCCTGATTTATTATCTTTATTTGATATTAAATCGGAGAGCATTCACTTAAAAAGACGTATCACATAGAATATTGATATGAATACAGGACCTTTATATAAAAGCAAAAATACAGTTTGGATAATACAGTTTAAAATAAAATCCTTGCTTTCATTTAATAGCTCTACATAAGAAAATGGAGACTTTTGCAAAACAAAAGTTATTCATCCTCGTTTCAACAATAATGACCTGGGGAAATACCAAACCCTCTGACCCTGTAAGTAATATCAAAACATTCTTTTTTTTAACCAAATGTTGCCATTTAATGGAAAATATTCATTACATTCAATTACACAATGTATTTCAGATGTATACTTCAATGATAGCTAATAAGTGAGAGGTTTTTTAGGATTCTTTCACCCTTATTCACTGCTTACTGCCAAAATTGCTAGATATAATTCACTGACAGAAAAGTTTAGGCATTGGGCTATAATGATAGAGAAAGTTAGGAGTTGCTTGGTCAAGAGGCAAGACAAATGCTAACCACAATATGGACTGTCTTTCAGTCATTGAAAAAAACCCTTGTTAACTGCGTATTTAATGAAATACATAATTAAAATAGATACATTTTTTTGTATCAATATATGTGAAGTATTTTCAGGAACCATGTTGGGCGCTTTGTAATATGCTATTGCAGTTCTCAAATTCAGTGTTACAGAAATAATGTTTTTCAACCTTGTGTAATGATATATAAAATAAAAACTAATGTCTTTTTAAATATAAAAAGTAGTTTAAAATCTTTTACTGTGAAATTTGAAATTGAACTAATGACATTTTCAAAATGTTGAACCTCAAGTATCAAATTCAGAACCTTGAAGAGTTTCAAATGAAGACAAAGTTAAAGCAGATTTTAAAATACTTTTAAAGAACATCCTTTAACCATCTAGACCTTTAAAATTTGTTCTGTTTTAAGAAATGTATAACAGTCACATTCTTTTCTTTGTAGGAAAATCCTGAGAGTCCTTTAAATGATGACGATTTTCGCAACAGAAAATCTCATCCTAGCTTTATGGATTACATAAATGCTGAAAAACACATTGCGAAACTTGGGAAAACTGTATGTATAGAACTTTTTAATAAAAATAAGTTGTTTTGTCTTCTTAGAGCTTTACCTTAGTAATGGAAATTATTGACCATGTGAAGAAGTTTTAAGAATATGTTATTGTCTTTATAAATATCGATGATACAAATTATTAATAAACTATAGTAGTATAGGGAATACTATATACTGTATATAGTACTATATATATATATATAATAATATTATATACTATAATAGTAATGTCTTTTGAAACCCAAGAGTATGCATAATATAAATCCCAAATTCTGTCTTTTTTTGTCTTAGGTAGGGAGTAAATCATGCTTATCTTGAAAAAATACAGTTTCTTTGGTTGTACCAGAGAGAATGAAAGCTGGGGTCTGTGTGTGGAAAGATTTGAAGAAGAAAGCTTGTAGAGGAATGGGAAATTAGCACAGCTCTAAAGAAAAGCAGCATCTTTAAATATTAACAAGCTATGTTAGTATTATGTCTCATTTAAATACTTAGATGTTCTGGCCACACCTAGCATGTCCCTGGATAGTTTGTGCTCTTGGAGCAGAGGCCTTGTTGACTTTTATTCCACCCTATAATTCACTTTAAAATCATGGCCATAGAGCTGACAGAATAGCTAAAATATGTTATCACTTTTTATGTATCTTTAAATCCCCTCCTTCAGCTTTGCTTGCTTTGATCTGATTAGACTATTAATCTTACTGGAGAACAGACTATGCCTCTATTTGTATTTAAGAACTATTATTAAATAAATACCAACAGTGGCTCAGCTTACAATTCAGGAAAATGGAAGCTGTTGTCATTAGTGGTGGAGAAGTGAGGAGGTTAGGAAGACAACAAAATACATTGGATGATAAAGGTGTCATTTGGTCATTCTTTTTCTGTGTTAGGAGTCTCCTGTAATCAATATAATTCAATGTCCATTGCAGAAATTCATCTGGCTAACAGGATGAAAAGAAACTTTTCTCTGATTCAAGTATTCATTTGCCATCTTATGCCCTGCTGAGAAAATAGGACTAGAAATTATATTCTGTTCTACCATGAGTCTAACAGTACAGAATACAAGTAAAAATTTGGTTTACAGCTTGAAAAATCAGTGGTAAATTGGTTTTTCTTTTACTGTGCTAACATGGATTTATAAGACCATGGGATAAGTTTCACACTTGCAATGTTAAAAACATGAAAATTTTAAACAACATCCATAAAACTTTGTGTTAACTTCCTCCACCACTTAATACCCAGATGAACTATTGACTATTTTTCTGACTAGTCCAAAGCACTGAGTCACTGCATACCAAAAGTATTTATATAACTGGCTTCTAAGTGTTTGTCAGGCTGAACACCGGTTGAGAAGACAGATATGTAGCAGTACATGATAAAGCAACTTGAATATTTTCAATACCTACTTGCTGTAACTCTTCCAAAAGGAGCCTTTTTCCTCCAGAACTCCAGGGTCAGCATCAATGGGTATCACTGCCTCTGGGTAGTTTCTGTCAGCACTTTGGAACAGGAAGGCTCCAAAGCATCTGTTCTTCCCATGAAATCAGCTTTGGCTTCCTGTGATGGCTGGAGACTTCTGGATTACAGTCTTATTTCTAAATTCAGTGATATCTAGGGAATGTGCCATCAGTGAAAGAAATTATAGTGTTATCATTCCCTGCAAAGAACTCAGACACTGGGATTCATCAGTCTTGTCAGCCAGGTAGAGAAGCTCTTGCACAAGAAAATAAGGTTTTCTAAGCCTTGTCTGTTCAGAGTGCAATTTAATGGAAGTTGTTTCTTAAAACAAGATTTCACCTCTCTGCATTAGTGTATCTCTCACCTATCTTTTGATTAAAATTCAGTAAGAGTTGAGTTCAAGAGTCTTTGCTTTGTCACTAGCAGTCTTTTGCCTTTACCTTTGTGGCATTCAGGGCACTCAGGTTGTGTCGCTTTTCTCAGAAGTTGGAATCTCTGGGGTTCTGCCAATTTCAGAGACCTTGGAGAAATATCTGCCTAGCACAGGCAGAAAAGCTTTTCATCCCCCAGCTCTGTTCTCAGTGACATCGCAGTTCCAGAATCCATTTACACCTCTTTCTCACTTCAAGCAATTTATTAGAATAAAGAAAGTAAACAAGCATGAAACAACCACAGCCTGGAACTGATGATCCCAGCTAGAAAGTGACACCTAGTGGCTATAGTGAACAATACACGGGAACGTGACATTCCTTATCCGGGACTAAACATGCCATATGGAACAGCAACTTGCCTAAGAATTGCCTTATTTTTAAAATTACCTACAGCCAAGTAACTTCAAGTAGTACCTTCTCATATGGATGGCTTGTGACACTAAGTAAGTATTGTTAGAGGAATTGAACCTGTTTTAGAGGTTTGTATTTCAGTGAAATACAGCACTCTGTGCCAAACTAGGGTTTGTCTTCATACAAGGCAGGAATTAGCATAAGGTACATGGAAGAAAATCCTGTGTTACATTCTTTTTAAGAGAAATGAGAAATAGCACCTCCTGTGCATTCAGAAGAGGCAGGTTTTTCCTGCTAGGAGATGGAAATTACTACGTGTCTTCTGGGATTTGTTTGCAGTCCGTCCAGAGCAACCCTGGAAGCTGCTGCTCTTAGGTACAAACAGTGTCTGTTATGGTATTACTCAAGCAAACTCTGTGTGTGTTAAGAGCCAAGTAGTGAGAGATGCCTCTGCCCAAATTAAGATACAAATGAGACCATATGATGAAGTCAATGATACAGGTTTTTTTAAACAATGAATGAGAGGTAGAGAGAAAGAAAGAAATAGAAAACAGAGGAGAGAGATCAAGCAGAAGACAGTCACCACCCATGGATCCAGTGGCATCCTGTTGGTCTTTTTTCATACTGGGCTTCTCAGTGATGGGGATCCCAAAGTAGTTCAAAACTTTTCATATTTATACATTTTAGCAAACGAAGGAATTAATGTCCATTGGCTACACAGTTCTCTTAATCTATTGGTTAAATTATTCCCTCACTTCTAATGCTAATTAGTTCCATACTCAGTCTTTCTCTTCTTTTGAGTTGATGGGTTTCTTGAGGCAGTGGGCCATGAGTTGGTGGCCACTAACTCCCCCTGCCAGAATTACCTTTTACCCAGTCCGAGCTTATTTCAGCACACTTGCTGAGCTGGCTTTCCTTGTGGCCTGTAAATTCTGCCTTCTTTGTGATCATTATCAGCAAAACATTCTTCTCCCCACGCTTTGTTAATGTCCCACTGGGATAACACCCAGACAATAGTACCACCTTTATCTTTTCTTGTCTCAAGTTGCTGCTGTGGTGGCTTATCTCACAGTCCAAGTTCCAGGTATCCATGGAGGCATATTCAGGGAGGCTTCAGTGATTGTTTTTGTTGGTTGACATCTGACCCATAACAAGGGGTGATCTTTGAGCACTGATATGCATATGAGTTGCTTCATTACACTGTTTGCCACAGTAGGAATTTTTGTCCAGATGCATTAACCAGGATGTACTAACCAGATCTCACCCCTGCCATGCCTGGAGTTAGTGTTATCCTGTAGCTCCCTTCTGTGTTTATCTCATGGCAAAGTTCTTCTGTGGCCTTAACAGTATTTGAAACAGGCAGCTGTCCTTACAGTGTGGAAGCTCTTCTGCTATCTGTAATGTCTTCTAATTTTAGTGTTTCTCATGATTAATAACAAGCTGTTGAATTAAAGTGAGTTGAAGTAGTTTTTATAACAAAGTTTCACTTTGTAAGTATATAGATAAAAATGCATAGATAAAACACACTGACTTTGCAACTTACCATCATGTTATATGGTGCTCTGCTTATATAATCAAAGATTGGCTGAGACC
Source organism: Eulacestoma nigropectus (assembly GCA_013397775.1). NCBI lineage: Eukaryota > Metazoa > Chordata > Aves > Passeriformes > Eulacestoma > Eulacestoma nigropectus. The sequence goes on along the minus strand of VZTE01003815.1, from coordinate 3,419,644 downwards.
TGCCTTATTTTTCTGTTTCCGAAATACTATAAAGATGATAACAAAAGGTTCATTTCCCATCCCCTCCCCCCCGAAAAAAAAGTAGATCCCAAATCTGCACATATATTTCAGCTGCTGATAAAGGCAGGTTCTTTTACATTGTATGATGGAGATAAATAATGCCTAGGATCTTTACAACATGAGAATTATTTAATAATTCTGTTTCATCTTAAAAATGTCAAAGTTACTAATTCAAATGACTTCCTTGACAGTTTTTTTCCTTTGAGATTATTTAATTTTTTTTTTCTCTATAAACATCCTCACCATTGATACAAACAGTAACATGTATGTCCAAGCAGACAGGCAAATTTATGACATTACACGATAATGATCAGCCAAAAATATGTGGGTTAATTATGATGTGTGGTTAGGAAAACATTTAAATAGTCCAAAGTTTTTTTTTTTTTTAAATTGTGCATTAAAATGAAAGTAAAGAAATTTTAAAATCATTAATCCAGCATTTTCTGCTCCATTAGGCAGCCAAATGCAAATGATGCCTGAGGATTTAGCTTTTGTATTTTTCAGATCCTGTACTGCTTTAGTGTGTAACTCTAAAACTCCATAGCCAGTTAGGTACTGTTCTCCCATTCTGGTTAGTCATAACAAATGCTCTCTAGGCCTGAACTCAAGGACACTGTCTCGTCCGAGGCCCTGAAATATGTAAACTAAACCTCTAGAAAGGGGGAACAAACTTGGGGTAATGACATCATTACCTGAAATTATAATTGGAGAATTAACCCTGGTATGCAAATGGACTAAACTTATAAAAGTGTGAAAAACCTGTGACCTGTCGTCCATCTCAGGTGTAGCCTCTCAGAGGCTTTTGACTGCCCAAGGTGCACCTTTGAAGGCCCTTCAATAAATACCTGCTTTTATTCTCTTAGTTTTGTCTAGCCTCTGTTTTCAGGTAGCCCCTCCAAGGCATCACAAATATAATGCAATTGCAAAAATAGCTGCAATGAATCCCAGAGGTTTTTTTTTTCTTGAAAGTAGAAACATGAGTTATCCTGTTCACTCAATTGATTTACATAATTTCCTATTTTTTAACTCTTAAATTTATTTTAATTTTATAATTTTTGTTCAAATGTAGACAGATCTCTTTTTTGAAGACAGCTGTAGACAGACAGCTTTTTTTGAAGGAAGTAATAAACATATGACTCAGGAAGCTACAGGATATGCAACAATTGATCTAGTTACACCTTGGAAGTGATACAGTTTACACACTTTGTATATTTAGTGCACATGTATTCAAGAGTCAATGTAAACCTGTATCCCAATTGCACTACCAGATTTTGATAAAAACTTTCTTGCTGATTTCCCTTTACAGAACAAAGAAAAGTTTTCAACTTACGTTGTTGCCTCAGGACATCAATATGGAGCTGAGGAAGGACTCTTTCACTACTTTTTTAAGGTAGACATCCAACTATGTTTGGAGGATCATTTAATTTCTAGGGGCAGACTGCACTGGAATTGAATCCTTTTTTAGCAGCCTTGGTATTGTAAGCTGAATGCTTTCATGAGCAGAACTGTTTATTTGATCCTTTTGAAATATTTTAGCTACAGTGGAAGTGTTTTTCTCTTTTTTGGCTCTACTTTTCTTAGATATTACTGTGGTTTTTGAACAGTATCTCCATATGTACTTTCCAGTGAGAACATGTCTGTCGTATAAATGGAATCCAGGGAAATGTCTTTCTTCTCAACATTACAGTCTCTTTTTTTTTTTTTTTTCCCCCAAGCATTTGGTTTTTGGGTGATTCAAAGTAATATCCGTCAAGGTTAAAGAATAGTCTTAAAAAAATTTATTGATTTAATATGCTGCCAATCAGTATTTCTCAAGAATGGTCTCCTTTACAGTTCCATTAATTATTCAATAAACTGAACTTTAAATCTTGAATATACAGATTTGCCTAGTAACCAATGTTCCTTTTTCAGCTCTAGTTTAAAGTAACCTTTTTTTCTCAATTCATTCTCTATATTTTCAGATGTGTTGGCTTGGTGAGACTCCTGCAATACCTGTTTTTGGAGATGGAAACAATATTATTCCAACCATTCATATTCGTGATTTAGCAGCGTAAGTGTAAAAAAAAATTTCTCTGAGCAATAATTGATACCTAGCTAGATGATAAATCCAAATCCACTAGAGCATACTGAGGCTTTTAAATGGGATGGGTTGGTTTAAGGTCACTCTTGAGCCCTTTTAACTGAGTCAAACAGAGTCTTCATTTTCTTTAGAGGTAGATGTGCCTTCTGGAAACCTTATCTGACTGTTGCACTGGTGCTTTGCTTTTAATAAATGACAAGTCATGCTCAGTCTAGAGTCTTATACCAGTTCACTGGCACAGAACTGGAAATGGATTCTGGACTCTGCAGCAGACTAAGATAATATCTTCTGCAGATATGGCTTTTTATTCTTTTAACTTCTTCTTAAAGAAGCTGTGCTTCTTTAGTAAGTAAAATATATATGAAGATGTTATGCTCTGAAATGTTCTGCAAGAATCTGTAGACTCTTGGTACTGTTTCTGAAATGCCTTTTAACAAGGAAAGCCCTGGATGCTTCTCCAAGTACCAGCCCGGGCTGTACTTGCTATGTTTCAGAGTGTTGCAAAATGTAGCAGACCACAGGCCAGACATTCAGTATGTACTTGCAATAGATACATCAATGCACACGCTTGAAGAATTAATAAAGGTAAGAAAGTTGATAAAAGTAAGAGATTCGAGTTTCTTTTTTGGTTTTTAAGATATCTATATGTAAGGTTTTAAAACTATACATTTTACTGAAGTAGAAGGTCTTAGGTCTTCCTGAATTATCTTGAGTAGTAAATTACATGGAAGATTATTTTGAAATCCTCTAAGACTTCTGTCCTTCAAATAAAATACATTACTTGATCTTGCATAATTAATTTTTGCAGTATTATCATTAACTTAAACAGAAATTTTATCTAAGAAAGTTATGGAGAATTGTTATGGGATTCACAGTACTGTGAATAGATACTCAGTCTTTACCATGTATTTCCCTTCATTTTGTGGAAGATACCTTGTTTTCCAAGAGATTTGAAATTAAGTCTAGAAGTAGTCGGGATGACACTGATGGGCTATACACTGTGATGGTGAGAGTCAATTCATAGGACACTTGCTCATGTAGATTGGGCTAATGTTACATAAGGATCAAACATAAGAGCCCGTTCTTTTTGGTTGTATCAAAGAGAGTTTAATGAAACTGTGTTAGGGAGCTCCCTAGAAGATGAAACCTGTGCTTTGGTTCAGGTAGGCACCCCAAGGAGAGTGGTTGGTGTTCTTTCATGAGTATGCGGTTGTTCAGAAATGGGAAATAGAGGACAGGAGTAAGTGGACGGTTTTTGTGGACAGGAAGTTGCCAGTGGAGAGGGTGCTACAGACAGTTGTCTTGGCAGGGAGCTGTACCAGCCCGGGGAAGACTGGAAAGGTGCATGGAGAAAAAAACCTTGAGGGTTACAGCTGAAGATTAGAAGAGTGTTTGGAAGGAGTCTCATCTATACCTTTTCCATGCTTCAATCCATCATTGAAGCCAGAACACTGAATTACTTGGTCTGATGTTCTATATAAATGTTTATGATTTTATGGAATATAGTGGGGTTTAAAATCTATTTTAAAGATTAGTCAAGTAACTAACAATTTCTGTCTAATGATGAAATGCAAATGATATATGGAGAGTTATCAGTGGCATTGATCTGAAAACCCTTCCCAGTTGTTAATAGAATGAAATACCTCAGGAACCTGAAATGGAAGTGCTGGGAAATAATAAAGGTCTCCAAATAGATCTTAAGCACTAGGAATATGTACATACATTTAAGAGCTTTATAAAACTTTTCTGTGGTTTTGGGTTGTTTCTTTATTTTTTTTTTTTTATTGCAGGTACTAAGAAAGAAGTGTTACTTAGCAACCAAAAGCTATTTAATACCAACATTAAAGTTAATAATTTGTTCTTAGATCAATTTCAAATCAGTATCTTGATTTTCCAGGTACAGTGTAACATAAAATTTAAAGCACATATTTCATCCACAGAAATCCTGTTCAATTTTTTTCTAAGAATCTGATTTGTTAAGTGGTTTTGGTGGGGGTTTTTTGTTTATCTGTTTGTTTGTTTTTCCGATAGTGTATCAGTAAAAACCTTGGACCAGGAAAAATTGAGAAGGTTCCTAAAGAAAATGCATTCCTGAGCAAAGAGCTAACAGTCAGTACTTTTCTGTCTTTTATTACTTCAGGAAAGTATTTAAACTTAAAAGTATAATACAATGAAATATATAATTTTTTTTTCTTTATTTCACCAGAAAAATTTTACCCTGAAATATGCCTAAAAATATTTAAAGTGAATTTAAATTTGGAAAATAAATGAAGTCAAATCTAGCCATCAGAGAATAGAGAATTTTGAAGAGTTACAGCCTAATTTAAAAGAATAAAGCACTGAAGCTCTGATGTCACTGTTCCCCTTAGCATACTGGAGGACTCTAACAAAACCTACACAAAATGATAAAAATAACAAAAAACCCTTAGTAATGCAGTGCTGCTAAGGCTGATGAACGCAACATACATAAATTATGTTGTATTCATCTATTTATCCGGAATAAACTGTTCATTGGAAAAATAAACAAAGTACAACCCAGGTAGTTTTAAGATGGTACTTGATAAATTTATGAAAGAGGTGATTGCTTGCAATTACATGAAAGCTTTGCATTGTACAGAATAATTGTTTAATGTTGCATATTCTAATAGATCTTGAGAACACTCAAATACAAACACACATTGAAAATTAATTTTTTAAAAAAGTCTTAAAATATCTGTTTTCTTTGTATGCAAATCTTCCTTCTCAATGCTTTAATTCTTTCTATTCTCCCCATCCATTCTAGTCTCTTATTCCAGCTGTTCTTTTAACATGCATAGCTTAAGTCTGTAAATAAATGTAGCTTTGTTCCCTCAGCAAATGCAATTGGATATGTTGTTTGTGAACCTGCGAATGGAATCTACTTATCTGAAAGAGAATTTCAACATTACATGGGTTGCTGAGGCAGGGCTAGTAGAGAACATTGCACAAGTCGTCATGGAATACAAGCAAACTCGAGGATTACTGGTAATGCTTCGGTATATACTACTTTAAATTGCCTTTCTTTCTTTTTCCCCAATATAAATGGTTATATAAACACAAGTCTTAAATTAATTAAGTAAAAATACATAGAAGATGGATATAGATGCAAAATAAGTGAACATAAGAACTTAAAATTAAATTGAAGAAGCTAAAGAAGAGAAATAAGAAATGAAAAAATAATGGCTGAGTTTTATTTCCTTTATGACTAAAACTGAAATTCTGTAAATGCAAATTAGCTTTGTGATGGAAACCTGCTGTTCTGAAGCTAGGTTCTTTACGCAGTATATGGCACTCTTGGTATATTTTGCTGCAGGAATACAATAACTGTATCTTTTATTTAAGCTTTTTTTGTAATAGTCAATAGTTAGATGGAATATTCCGTGTCCTTTATTTATTTAGTGAGTGTGGATATTCAAGTGCAATATAGCCTTCATTTTACCCTGCTTCGTTGTGTAATTTACTGGGCAACTAACTTCACTATTTCCTATGTTAGCTTGGTGTTTAGAACTTCTGTATTCAAATGTATAGGTTACTGAAAGGTGCAGAAAAATACTTGTTTACATTCAAGAATTGATGGGTACGATAAAACTGTCTGGAATGTCTATATCTAGTTCAAACTTTGAATAAGATTTCAGGGCATGTAAAACAAGATGAAGCTACTATTGTTAAAAGTTATTTATTGAAAGTCCCTTCGTGGCTCTGAAAGGATTATCAGATCGGTGTTTGGGTTAAACTATTGCATCTAAGTACATGTGCATCTAACTGAAAAAACCAGTACATAGCAGGTTGCAAGGAGAAGGAAGGCTAGCTAGATTGTCTCTGTCACTACCCTGTTGCAGAGTTTGTACTGTCAGATTGACTAAATTAAGATAGGCACTTAATTATGTGTGATTCTGAGTTTATTGCATAACATATTTAGTAAGTGTATACTAGAATCCTCATTACACTTACTCATCCTCAGGCTAGGTAGGCTGAAGTGAGACATCACTTAAGATTGTGATGGATCTGGAATTTTTGAGGTCAAAATAATAATTTTGATGACAGCAACTCTACCTGAATTGGGAAGTAGAACTATTGCATGTTTATGGTAGAATATCTGCTACCACATTACAAAATTCACTGCATCCTATCTGTGGGATTGAGTTTCATCTCTTTGGATTATTCAAACATTAACTAGCCACAACAAATTGGTCTGTAAGTCTACTAAATAGAAGAATGCTTTTTCTCCAACAGTAAATTTCTACATTTAAGTAGCTGTGTTACTCGAGACCTGTGGGTGATAGAGAAGATATTCAGCAAGAAATAAATAAATGAATAAAACAAAAATATATTTTTATCTTTAAGTACAATTGTTGTTTCCTATTAGCCATATTAAAAATATTGTTGCTTTTACATAAAAGCATTTATGCTGTTTGAATAACATTATAACTTTATCCTTTTTTCCAGCCTCTCAAAGTTTGCATTCATGGTCCTCCCGGGTCTGGTAAATCTACCATTGCTGAGGAGCTCTGCAAACACTACAAGCTACATTACATTAGAATAAATGAAGTGATTTCTGAAAAAATTGCAGATCTGGTGTGTTACTGTTTTCTAATATTCCTGTTATTTTAATTTCTGTGATTTTAAAATGTTTGGCAGCATTTAAAAATTACTTATAATCCCATTATTTTAAAATGGAAATATCTTTCAACATACTGATCATCTCTGGGTGTTGCACTGAAATCTTTTTAGAGAATGAAAGTTGCTCAGTATCTCACTGTTCACTGGCATACACGAAAGGAATTATTTATTTTTTTCTTTTATTAAATCTGTGTATAAAATAAATTTGGTTGTGGAATTTCTGAGCCAATTCATATTTCTGTTCTTGTCATCAGGAGAAAATTGTGGCTAAAGAACCTGACAATGTGAGAGTAGAAGGAGAAGGAGAAGATGATGTAGAGGAGGAGGGTGAAAATATAGAAGAAGCAAAGGAGTTATTAGATGGAATAAAAGAAAACATGAAGAGGAATAAAGGTAGGAAATGTGAAGTACTAAGATGGGATTCAGGTAACTAGTGCAACTCTATGCAAATGGAAATCAGGAAATAAATTTGTGCTCTAGGCTTTAACTTTTTATTGAAAGCAAGAATCAACCGGACAAGGGAGAGAAATATAATTAAAGGTTTATGTGTTGAGATAAGAACAGGGAGAGATCACAAACCGAGTACTGTCATGGGCAAAACAGACCTGACTTTGGGAAATTACTTAAAAGTATTACCTATCAAATTCAGAGCACCCACCCCTCTCTTCTCTCCTGAATTTAACTTTATTCATGATTCTCTACCTCCTTCCACTAGCAGCACAAGGAGATGGAGAATAGGGGTTATGGTCAGTTCATCACATGTTGTTTCTGCTGCTGCTTCCTCCTCAGGGAGAGGAGTCTTTTCCCTGCTCCAGTGTGGGGTCCCTCACACAGAAGACAGTCCTCCACGAACTTCTCCAGTGTGAGTCCTTCCCATGGACTACAGTTCTTTATGGACTGCTCCAGCGTGGGTCCCTTCCACAGGATGCAGTCCTTCAGGCACAGGCTGCTCCACCATGGGGCCCCCACGGGGTCACAAGTCCAGCCAGCAAACCTGCTCTAGAGTGGGCTCCTCTCTTCAAGGGTTTACAGGTCCTGCCAGGAGCTTGCTGCAGTGTGGGGTTCCCATCGGGTCACAACCTTCTTTTGAACATCCACCTACTCCCGTGTGGGCCTCCTCCATGGGCTGTAGGTGGATCTCAGCTCTCCCCTGGACCGCCATGGGCTACATGGTGACAGCCTGCTCACCATGGTCTGCACCACGGGCTGCAGGTGCATCTTTGCTTTGGCACCTAAAGCACCTTCTCCCCCTGCTTCTTTGCTGACCTGGGTGTCTGCAGAGATGTTTCTCTCACAGATTCTCACTTCTCTCTTCTCTGGCCACATTTACTTCTGCGCAAAGACTTTTTCCCTACATAGATATTTTGTCACGGAGGCATTACTACCATCACTGATAGGCTTAAGTTTGGTCAGCAGCAGATCCATCTTGGAGCCATCTGGCATTGGCTCTGTCGGACATGGGGGAAGCTTCTACCAGCCTCTCAGAGAAGCCACTTCTATAGGTCCCCTGGCTAACAAAACCTGTCTACACAAAACCAATGCAACCTTGTATATTAAAAGTGATATATTTTTAAAAATATTTTGGTGCTTCTTTAATTGTAGCACTTTCATCTTTCTACTTCAGATTTTTTAAATTAACATCATGCTCTCTTCTCAGAACAGAGGGCATAATTTATATAATTCAAAGTAAAAATCTGGTGAAATATATCTTTATCAAACTTGCAAAAATAAAAGTATTCTGATAAGAAAAAGTGCACGCTCATATGAAATTGTGGGGATTATTTAAGAGCCTCATGTATCATTAGAAAGTAAATACTGTTTAGGGACGCCTGGAAAAAATTTTAAAGTCTGCAGACTGAAAAAAAAGTCCCTTGCTCAAGAGTATTAGTTATCATCTATATATGAATAATACCATGTAGTTTTGGTCTTAGTGCTTAACATTTTCCATGTGGTATAAAGTGATCCCCCTTAAAAATGTATTCTGTTGCTAAAGGTTTACATGATTCGGATCTTGTGTATCTGCAAAGAAATGAACTTTTTACACACCTGGAAGCTTCAGTAATGAGATCTATGGCAGCATCTCTTCTTCATGCTTTGATGTGCTGTTTAAAATAACAATGCCTTTTAAAGTAGTTACATACTTTTATGGAATGGCTTATAAGTATCTAAGACTTTTCATACCCAGAACAAAATAAAGTAGGAAACTGGAGTTAATGTTTGCAAAAGGACAAAAAATCAGGTAAACCTGACTTTTTCCTCCTACATATTTTCTCAACAATGTAGGACAAGTTAATAAACCAATTCATACCTCAACCTGTCTGAAAATGAAACTTGTAGACTCTATCTCACGTCTTTTTTGCAAGACAATCTTTAAGTCTTACTGTAAAAAGAAAACAGAAAATTATTGCTTTCTCGTGATTTTTCCTATAAATATTTATTTCCTGCTTCTATTAAAATCTGATTGTATTATTCAAAATAAAACTAATTTCATGTTTAGATGAAAGTACTAATATTTATATCCTTGTAAATACAAATGTAATTTTATTTTATATCTACACCTTAATATCCCATAGATCGCTGACACTGGATAATACACAAATAGTAACTCAAAATATTTAACTTTTTAGGGTCTAAATAGAAGAAGAATGTATTAAAATGTTAGTAAAATAATTTCAGATCTCTTGTTTCTATAAACCAGGTACCTATTAACCTTCTTTGTCTTAGGCCGTCTAGGTGATGAGTATCTTATTAAAGTTATGACGGATAAGCTCATGTCTATGCCTTGTAGGAATCAGGGATATGTGTTAGATGGGTTCCCAGAGACCTATGCACAGGCAATGGAACTTTTTAAAGGTAGGTACTGCTGGGTTTGGTTTTGTTGCTGCTTTTGTTTTTATTGCTGCTGCTATTGTCATTATCATTACTGTTCTCAGTGCCATACTGCTTGAAGTGTGTCAGCATAGCAATGACTGCAATGCAAAACAAAATTGTTCCCATGTGATTATTAGAATGTAAGAAGGACTGTAATGCATCTTATTTAATTTATGCACAAGATAATTTTCAGACTATCTTTCCTGGCAAAGTAAAAAGTAAACGCACAAACATGGAGGATGCTTTCTTGTTCAGTGTTGGTCTACTCCACTAAGCAAGCTGTACAGCAGAATTTCTTCATAATATTTAAGGGCTACGGAATGAGGGGATCTAGCCAGTGCACCAATATGTATTTTGTGAGTCAAATTAGAGTGGATTTATTAGATGAGCTACAGCAGATATGACTTCAGAGAAGCTCTGCAACACACATTTCAAATTGTGAGCAAGCACTGTCCATACATTAAGACCAAGAATCATCTTCATGTTTAAATTACAGCACGAGGTTTGAAGGTACAGAAAAACCAGTTTTGTTCAGCTTAGTCTGCTGTTCTGCAAATGGTCACGCGCAGCTGATACTCTACAGGCAGTTTTACTCACTATTCATAACAGCACACGGTGGCAAAAAACATTTTAACCATAGAGTTGTAAAACATTTCTACTCGCTGTTCTGAGCCTTGTCTCCGTTTTTTTGCAGAATAATTTATTTGGCAGGAGGAGAGGCCAAAGATAAGACAGCAGTTTTAAAACACTACATATTTAAAAATTGTGTGTGCATGTACATACATTTGTAGTATTGGCAAACAACTACTAGTGTCCCAAGGTAGAATTCTGCTGTGGTTGGCAACATGAATTACTTACTGAATTGTCTAAACTGGTGTCAAGGTTAGATTAATTTCCAGTTATTAGTATAATTTGCATATAGGCAAACCTGTGTTTGTACTGGGCACATTTTTAGCAAACACAGTGATATTGTTGCTTCCAATGAAAATGTTAATAACTTCTTATTTTTGTTTTAGTGGAAGATGATGAAGAAGAAGAAGAAGAAGAAACAAAAGGCAAAATGCCTAAATTTAATAAAATAATCATACCTGGTAAGTTTGATAGATTTCTTTTTAAATAAACTAAGCAGTTTTGTTTTCTTATTAAATAAACTGAGGAAATATTGCTGCCACCAACAAGAAGTCTAAAATATCTCTCCATCTGTTCCTATTTAATTTATCTTAAAAAGAAAAAAATCTATTTCATGTAGCGATGCTGCCCTCGTATTTAAAAGTGAACAATTAATCATAGAATCATTTAGGTTGCAAAGGACCACTAAGAGCATCAAGTCAAACCAGTAACCAGCACTTCCAAGTCCATCATTAAACCATGTCCTTAAATGCCACATTTCCATATCTCCTAAATACCTCCAAGGATGGTGACTCAATCACTTCTCCAGACAGCCTGTTCCAATGCTTGACCACCTTTTTGTTGAAGAAGTTTTTTTCTTAATTAAAAGGAAGGATTTGGTTCAGTTTCTGGGTTGTTTGTTTGTTTGTTTGTGTTGTTTTGTGAAAATGCCATCAACTGTTGTCTGATATCAACAGTAGGCTGTCTTTGCTGTGATTACAGCAGCTATTAATGGAACAAAAATGTAATTCATCAGTTATGCTGGGAATTAAAATAGAGTGGTTTTCATCTATGTAGAAATTGCTTTATCCTGCTGTTTTTGCTTGATTCCTTTGGAAATTTTGTATATATTCAAACAATATGTTCTTCTTCACAGAATTTATTTTTTCTTTGACTGCATCGGATGAATTCCTTATAAACAGAATAATAAATCTGCCAGAGAGCGTCGTTGCTGGAACTCGTTATACTGAGGACCAGTTCCTGCAAAGTCTGAAACTCTTCCGCAAGTTAAATACCGATGATACAACAGTTCTCAACTATTTTGATGAACTTGAAATACATCCTCAGTTTATTGGTATGGAATAATAAAATTAGTAGATATAAAAACATTTTGTTCTTACAAATTTAACACTTGCAAAAATCAAATAGTAAGTGTCCATATATAAATAATATTTTTATTAACATTGCAGAATACATATACAAGAAGCATTTAATTATATACCTGCAAAAAACATGCTTTTACAGTTAACCTGTTTCTAAAAATTGGGAGTGTAGTTGTCCATTTTCGTAGTGGTAATTATTGAAATAATTTTATGACTTATGCCAGTGCAGAGATCTGTAACCTCCTTTCAGATAGGTATGAGTACATTTTCATGGACTTAAATATTATGGTTCCTTATATTTTTTTCTTTAGACTTATTCTCAGATACTATTGTTGTCCACAAAAATCAGATTTGTTACTTGGTGGGCAACAAGCTAATAATTACACCCTGAAGAGAGGCACTGATTGCTTATTTCAGAGTTGTGCAAGCCTCTGTGCTTGGTGGTACTCCACAAATCAAACATCCTTACTATCAAAACTTTTCACTATTTATACATTTTAGCAAACAAAGGAATTAGTGCTTATTGGCTAAAAGTTACATAGTTCTCTTATTAATTAGTATTCTATCTTCTATTGGATAATGATTCTCTTGCTTCCCATGCTCAGTCTTTCTCTTCTTTCGAGTCTGTGGGTTTCTTGAGTCGGTGGTCCTTGCGTCTGTGGTTGTGTTTTTCTCACTGCTGGAATTACCTTTTACCCAGCTGGAGCTGATTTCAGCACAATTTCTGAGTTGGCTTTATTAGTTTCTTTCTTATCTTGGGCGTTCTGCCAAATGTCCTTACCGCCTGTAAGTTCTGCACTCTTTGTGTCCACTATCAGTGGTACATTCTTCTTCCTGAGCTTTGTTAACCGCCCATTGGTCTGAGATCATTGAATCTTGCCCAGCCCTAAACCTTAACAAGGTAATTCTACCAACAATAATTTCTTTTTCTAACATTCGGGCATCATTTAGAGCTTGCTGTCTGTTTCAGGGTTTAAATGTGTCTGCTTGTTGATCAAGCTTGAAAGTATACAAAGATGAAACATCAAAGAACGTAATTTCTTAAGAAAATTTTTACATTTTCCACATTTTGCAACACCATGACAATATGTGGGTAATCTGTAAATTAAGAAGCATTTAAGAAAATTATTAGAAATTAAAGGTGGAAGTCTGGGACTGAATCTGTTTTGCACTATACCTGTATGTGAGAAAATTTGTCTTCCCTACATACTCTCTAGAAAATTGTGATCACTGGGAAATCTTGAGAAGATTACTATAATCTGATTATTCAAAGCTAGTGAGATCAGAGTGACAGCATTCTAAAGAAAAGGTGGATTTTTGGGGGGAGGGGAAAGAAAGAATAAGGGCGAAAACCCTGCAACTAAAATCAAACTGCTCATATTTGGAATGTCTAGTTGAGACGAATTATGAAAAGTTAATTGTTCAATCCCCTTAGTCAGAACTGATTTTTCAAATTTATTATTTTTTGTCAGTCATGGAGATTATTTTGAAAATAATAAGATTTACGTGTTGTTAGGAAGTGTAGCAGTGGGAAAAAATAGTGAATTAGTATAATTATTTTAGAATTGAGGAAATTCTGCTACGGAAAGTAAATGTATGAAATGGTAAATATTAAGGTCTGATGCCATCAGTTGGTCATATTCTTAGCTTATACACTTCTAGATATGCAACTAGTGGCACTGTCAAAGACTGAGTTGATTTTGGTGGGTACTATAAAGTGTATACTCTGTGATAAAATATTGCAGTGTTTTCTGCTAAGAATTATGCCTAAAGATTATTCTTAAACTGTAGCCCATTACCAAATACAGAAACTCATTTGCCTACTGATTTTAATTATTGCAGTATCACAGTTGTGATGTTTAAGATGATTTTCACATTGAGTGTATAGCATTGATTCTCATATTCAAATGAGCATCATCTTTAGGTCCTGTTTGTCTCAGAATTGTCTATACCTATATTCACATTCCTGGTTGTTACCCACTGAAGTATGCAGATGTCTTGCTTCTGCTGTAAAATGGTAGGAACAGATTACAGAGATAACCTCTGAGGATCCTTAAGCTCAGCCAATACTCCTCCATTCTAGTCAATGTTCCAGCTGGATTTTCAGATGCATAGAACTAAGTAGCACTGGATTTAATCAGAGACCCAGCTGCTTTCTCAGTCATATTCTGAAGAATAAAAATTACACTTGATTTGTTTAACATTGTTTCAAAATAATAAAAGTTTTCTTCTACCTTAAATTTAGAAAAGCATAACATATGGTTTTATGCATCATTTTTATGATTATTATTTTTTCCGAGTCTGAAATATGATTAGTACAAAGGAGTGGGCTTCAAGATTCTGGAAACTCAACTTTGCTATGATGACTCACTGTATGAAGACTGCAAGTCGGTTATCTTGTATCTTTTCCTCATTTGCAAATTGGGGATGGTGACACAGGCATGTCATTAGATCTTATACAAAAAGGCATGTTAAAGTTATAACAGCAATTTCCTTTGAAGACCTTAATTTATGACCTCCTTTTCGAATGATCTTTCCTCTCTACTAGCATCAGTGATAGCTTCATTTTTCATTTAAAAGGCATTAATTTTTGAGAATAAATGTAGTTAATTACGATTGCTGTAATATGTACATTGTACTCTTCTGTGGCCATCTAAGAAAGAAATTTAGTCTTTGAGACCTCAAATTCAATGTTGATAGCGTTCTTAGCAATACTTTAAAAGACTAGAAAAGTGATTTTCATTGTAATTTGTATATCCAGGTGCAGCTAAAATTGTAGAAATGATGTACCACTTGCCATAGCAAATGTATTCCTTTAATTCAGAATACTTCAGGAATGTAATTCCTGATTTTTTGAAAGAAGAAGCTGTAAAATAAGTTTTATCATGTAGAATTATGTTAGTTCCCTCCTCAGTTCATGATCAGAGTTTAGACTTGAAGTCCAAATCACAAACACTTAAAATCTTGGAAAAATGGTGTTAGTATTTGAGAGTCTGATTCTGCCTGAATCATGAACAGAAAGAACTGGGAAGAATGCTGTGCCAATGACTTTTAAAATAACTTCTTAAAGAACTGTGAAGTAGGGACTACTGTATTCTCATCTAAATTCTGTATTTTAATTATTCTTCCTTTCATCTGCTCGCTCTCCTTAGCCATTTCTGTGCTTTTACATTTTCCATTTCTTTCTCCTGAATAAGCCCTTCACTTCTGTATTCTCTACCTTAAACGCCCACTTTTCTACTTTTCCATGTACATTCCTGTACTGTTTCTGCCTTTCCACACTGAAAGAATACAGAAACTTACAGACCCCTGGAGAAAGTCTTCATTCTTCTGTATTTTTAATTTTTCTTTTTTCTTGTCAAGTTTCATGTGCAAGCAACCTCCAGCAATTAAAGGGGAGAAGGAATAAAATGTAAGAAAAGGTTTTGTTTGGTCTTTATCTTCCTATATGAAGCTACAAATTTGTTTCGTAAATATAACACAGTAAGAGGTCGACTAGAGAGAGGTCTGTGTATTTGTAAATCCGTATGAGAGAAAACACTGGAGTTTGTGCCAAATCCTAACAACCTATTGTGTAGCATTAGGAGGGGGAGAGAAGGACAAAACTGGCGGTTTTATGCATCTGGATGGGTTGACATATGGTTGATGTCCGTAACATCTCTGATAGTTGGTATTTGGGTTTCAAAGGCTGGGCAAGCTGCAATTGATAAACAACAGTTGTAAAAATTATTTTAATACGTTTCTTCCTTACATTGTCTTAAAAGGCAAACTATTTTAGCTGAAACTGGTAAAGAAAATTAGATTTAGAAAACTTCATTCTGTGTAACAAAAAATTGACATTTGTAAGCAATTGAAAACAACATCTTTTACTTGAAAATGCAAACAATATGAACACCATATATTTTTAGATCTTGCATAATAATTGACAATTGATAGTTGACAAAAGCCTTGAAATGGTTCTCTCTTGTATTGTTTAAAAGATGTAGCTGTATATGAAGATTCTGAGAACAGACTTACTGTACCAAAGATCATCAAAGAAATTGGAGAACCTCGGAATTATGGTTTGACAGATGAAGAAAAGGAGGTTTTGGAACGCCAAGCAGCTGAGGAACGCCTTGTAAAAGAAGCTCAAGAAAAAGCTGAACAAGAGCGTAAAGAAGCTGAGGAAAGGGCTGAAAGAATGGCAAGATGGGAAGAGTGGGTAGGTTAATACATACTTTTGGGAAAACATTATTATTTATGTGTTTTAGGTGGCTTCAAGTAATGTGTTATGTAAACAGATTGTTATATAAATTTATGCCCACTTGGGAAGTGTGGCATAAATTCTCTCATTCCTTATATCATACTTTAGATCTTCGTTAGGCTATCTTCACAGTGTGTTTTGAAGCCCATCCTACAGAATATAGTGTCTTTTCTATTATAGACATAGCATTTTTTTGCATTTTGGTATAAGCATGTCTTTAAAATACTTCTTTGGTACTCTTGTTGTTGTGCTGTAGCTCTTCTATTTTACCATTTATAAGTATCTACTACAGTCAATGGTGATTTTCTTACCAAGTCTTCTAGGACTTTCACATTTTGTTCATTTTACTTCTAAGCACCTGACCAAGTCTTACTTATCAAACTAGATTTTTAACTCAACACTGACCAATCTTCCAGCCTGCAAGAAAACATGTGAGAGAGCTGAGTACTCAGTTCAGTAAGGACTACCTGATGCAGTCTGAATGATGGTTTTTGTTTGCTAATAATCTAATAAGTACTTGGTATTTAGGCTACCTGACCCCAGAAGATTTGCACTTTGCACGTGATGCTTTTTCCTTATTTACTTTGCCACACCTAAGGACATTTTAGTTAAATGACCCGAAATGCATACTGTAAGAATGTTCCTGTTCACACCCAACATCAGGCCGTTTCACCAGAAGGCAAGTCTATTGTCTTCTTGCACAGCTATTTAAAAACAAACTGATCCTTCCACAGAGAAGTCCTTTCCTTATATTCGAATGCCCATACACATATATGGGGTTATAATATGCTGAAATTACTGACTTTTTAAGAAGAATTTACATTCCTCCGGTGTTGGCTTGTAAATAAGTTTTTTTAATCTCTGATTATTTACAGCTTCGTTTAACATTAAACGGCATTTTGTACCCTGTAAAATTTGTAACACATTTTAGCTAGATTCTATCCAAGCCATCTACCTTTAAAAGAGCAAGCTGTGCATTAATCAAAGCTAAAGTAGGTGTTTAAATAAAATGTATGCTTAAGGTTATCCTTTTAAATAGGCAGATGCTCAGGAAATCTATGCAACTGTTCATTTGCCCTTGACACTGTAGATTAGCTGCTGTTTCTGAGTACTGACCAAAGACCACTTGCAAGATTTATTCAATAGCACTCCTGGATTGAGTGAATAAGGTAAAAATCGGTGTATATGTTTTATCTGAACATTGCTTTTGTGCTATGTCTTGAGTATAGAAAAGCAGTCTTCAGAGTGTCATCTGTTTGCTGTAACTATGTGTGACTCAGCCTACTGATGAATAAAATGAGTGAAGAGAGGACAATGAAAATGTGTTGGAGTAATCTTCTACCTAAAGCTACTGCAAGTATGCATGCTACTCAGTGTTATTGAATCGAAGGAAGAAAAGCTTGCAGCAGTTTTATTTCCTCATCCCTCTTACTTTTTCAGTGTAAAAATTGCATTTGATTTAACCTGAATTTGGAAATAAATTTAGCTGGTGTAAATGGATGTAATTCACTGTGGTTTTAGTGTATTTGACTCTCAAGCCCCTCAAAAACATAAATGAAATAAGAATAAAACAAACCAAGGAAACCAAAGAGAAACAAATAAATCCAACACAAGTAACAAATTAAACATTTAGAAAGCCAGAGCTCTCTACTGAGTAAGAATACTCTCCTTTCCCTCTAGTTCAAAGAAACCTCAAGAAACCATCTGCATTTGCAATAGCACTAATTTTTGAAGTGCTACAGTGTATTTCAACCATTTTGCCAAATACCTTATGGAAACAGGATCACTGGAAGGCTTGAGAATAAACTTCCTTTTACGTGTTAAAGAAGAAAAATAAAATCATTTTAGTAAGGAGACTGTCAGTCCTTATCTTGTTCAATTCTTTGTCCTCAGTGTGTTCTGTGCTCTAAATTTAATAAGCAATTAATAATTTTTCCTGTTAACTTGTTTTTTAAAGTTCTGTCCACAGCTTCTAACACTTCTTTTTTTTCTAGGCCAGCACTGTTATTTAGCCAAATTTTATTTGATAGACGTTATAAACATAATTATTTATTATTTCATTTTTTATCTTTATTACTTGTAGACTAAACAGCTGGAGGAAGTGAAAAGACAAGAACAAGAGTTAGTGGAGGCCCAGTCTATTCCACTACGAAACTATTTAATGAAGAATGTCATGCCAACACTTATGCAAGGGATAAATGAATGTTGTAGGATCAGGCCAGATGATCCAGTCAATTTTCTGGTAAAGTGAATATGTTTTGTTTCTTAAATATGTTTCAATACTCATGTAGACCCAAAGAATCTCTGTTAACAAAAGGACTTAAATTTCTTCCCCACTTTCAGGATAGCAACAAATTAATGATTAGAATCTGCAATTCTGGTCAACAGCAATTACACTGAAAATTAAAACCCAGCAACTACTCTTTATGGGATCAATTGATACTGTGTATCAAGGGCAGTATCCAGTGTAGTTGAACAGTAATAGGACAAGAATCACTACGAGAATGTTTCCCCTTGGTATATGTACTCTGCACATCTTATGTACCCTGACAATTCTGCTGTGCCATAGAGGACTACAAGTTAAACAACTTTTTGACATTAGGCTTTAATTTCCATTAGATTGATTTGTGACAATGAACATATTATGATATCTGGTAGCTGGAGTTATGTCCCTCAAAAGAGGGTACACAAACAAAGAAATCCCTGGGCAATTACGACCTTGCAATCTAAACTCCCCATCCCTCACAGAATATCCCTCATGGGACCAGGAGCTGTACGAGGGTCTGAGATCTGGTTGCCTGTCGTTGGTTTGCTGTCTGTTACAGGGAGGTTGCTGAAGGGTCACCTCCACACCCCCTTAGGTCGGTTTCAGTGGAGGTTTTGGTTGGTTCTGGTTGTTACAATAATGTGGTTGTTACGGTTGGTATACCACGATCTATGGGCTGTCTGCTCCAGCTATTAATTTTTAAGTAATGTTTAAGCTGCAGCTTTGTCTGTTCTAACTATTATTAATGTTCAGATTGTTAGCGCCAGGTTTCACTGTAATCCATCTTTGACTTGAAAACATAACCATATGGTTCAGATAAAGTTCAACTTGCAGCCTAAAAATTCTAGCTACTTATGTCTACTTTTAAATGACACAAAATTTTTAACCCTTCAGAAAGGGGGACATCACTCTCCACCCCTCTAGACACAACTAAACACATTGTCGTAATGATAAATGCAAGCTCTTTGGTAATTCCCTTCACAATATACACATAAATAAAGGAGAAAATCCTATAGGACATTCATAGACTAATTCCAGTTGCAAATGACCTCATGACATTATCCAGCAAAACTTTTGGCTGAAAGCAGGGTCAGCATTGCATTAAGACAGGAATCCAGGTGCTGTAACATTATTGCTGTGCTGCTGTTCTGCGGGCACATCCTAACCAAGCTGTTCACAAGCTGAAACAGAGCATTTCATTAATCAAGCAAAAGCTCAAAATGAAAACAATGGTGTTGCAATCCCACTTCAGGCACTAAGGAATGTTTTCTTGCTTTAACCTTTTTGCTTACTGGTGAGTGACAACTACCTGTAGCTGTAGGAGTATGAGATCTTCCCCAATACCTGCATAGCTTTTAAAGATCATTATCAGTGGCTCCAGAAATCAGGCCCTAGGGGTACTCACTAGACTTCCATGGAGTGACAAATACTGTTATAAACGGCTCACTTCCTTCTCTTGCACATGATAGAAAAAGGATGACTGCTGTTTCTCTATGAAGAGGGAGAGCGAGGTTGATGGTATTTTGGATAGTACTTGGGGGAAAGAGATTTCTCTGATGTAGGGACATTTTCTGCCACAAGTTACATTTCAGGGCCATTTAATACGTTCTGCAGTTTTGTTTAAAGCAATGTTATCCACTATATCTTTATTATTTTCCATGCATTTCAAAGTTGGAGATGTGAAAATAATTGTAATTTTGAAACTCTTTTGTTTATAGGCAGAATATCTCTTCAAGAACAGTCCTGATATCGACTGGAATAAACATTAAATCCTAGCAGCAATAGGAACTGTGAAACAAAAAGAGAGAAAATTCCTAATATATTTTAGATAAAAATACTTAGTTTCTGACTTAATTTTTGTTTAAGCTTATTATGTAATCCTAATTTTTTATTTCTCATGCTTTATTACTATTTTGTACTGGGTTTTTAATATTCTTCTACAACACTTCCATTTGCTGCATGTATTGTTTGATACATTTACACATCTGCATTTCAAATGTCTGTTGGAAACGACAAACTCTAAGAATTCTGTTCTCTCTGCAAAATCTTCTTCCTGGATTTATTTTCAGCTACACATTCTATTTAAACAATATATTATTTTCCTGATCCTTAGTGAATGTAGGCAGCTAGCCTGAGAAAAACTTTTATCGAAAAAGAAAGAAAAGTGTTTTTACTGAAAAAGGAAATACATACAAGCAGCACGCTCTCTTATTTCCACTCCAGGCTACCAGGAGGCAAAAAGTCACACAATACAGTCTTCTTGTGCTGCACTGAAGACTGACTGGTAAACAGTTTCCCAGCATACGTTTGTCATAAAACCTGTGTTTTACTTTGATATCAAACACATGGCTGTGGATCTCATTTAATTATCTTCAGCATTCAAAACCAGATACATATTTCTAGAGATTCTTGAAGAATCTAGACTTTATAGCACATGGTTATCCTTCTCAATTTTATTGACTTCATCCAGCTCTCACAGGTAAACCATATCTATGCTGACTGAGCTGAAACTGATAGCACACTTGTTGTAAAACAAATACAGGATTTTGTCAAAACAGAAGGCAAGGACCTGTGCAAAAGGAGCGGGGAAAAAAGAGGAAGAACTGAAAGAATAGTGATATAGAAACATTTTACAGCTATTTTGTCTGTAACTTTGAGCATCAGAATTTTAGATGTGTTAAGGTCCAAGATTTTTATTCAGATCTATTTCATCTATTTTCATAGAGTCACACAGACAAGTCAGGAACAGAGTTCAGAACCATCACCTCCTGGTCTAAAGATAACACATATTTTTGTGATCTATATGTCCTATATGCTGTCAGCCCAAGCTACCCTTTATCCTGTGAGGCAGTTGAAGATGAAATAATTGGTAGCTTTAGACAATTTTTTAGTTTGAAAGTACTATTTTCCAGAGTAAAGATGAAAACTGGACACTTAGCTTAAGCCAGGTTTCGTCTAGTTATTGTAATGCATTTACTTCTCTAAGAATAAAGTTTTGAACTGATCTATAACGAGTGTGCCTTTTTTTTTTTTTTTAATATTCTGAGAGTTTATGCAGAGTACTCCAGGCAGATGTTTTGAAAACAACTCTTAGAGAAGGATCTGTTTGCTCTGTGCAGGGCACAGAATGCATAGTGAGCCCGACGCGGGTGGCCAAAGCCAGGCACGGGTCTGCCTTCGAACGAGCGCCTTCCGCGCCCGCAGCGGCCGAGCTCACAGCGCCGGGGCGGCTCTCGGGCGGCTCTCGCGGGGCTCTCGCGGCGCCGGGGCCCGCCCTGCCCGCGAGCCCCGCCCGGCGCCGCAGCCCCGCCCCGCCGGGACCCCCGGCCCCGCGCACGCGCCGCCCCGCGGCCGTTGGCGCTTTGTTTTCAAACCCCGGCCGGCGCCTCTGCCGCCGCCACCGCGACTACATTCCCCAGCGTGCCCCGCGGCCCCGCGTCCGTCTGCGCACTCGCGGCCGGGCGAGCGTGCGCGCCTTGCGGGGGTGTCCGCCGCGCTGCGTCAGGCCCCCCCCGGCCCGGGACGTTGCTGTGGTAGCGTCCGGGCGCCATGTTAGGAGGCCGGAGGGGAAGAGGCGAGTGAAGCGGCGGCGGCGGCCGGGCCCGGCACAGCCGCTCCCTCCGCTCCCGGGGCCTNCCGCTCCCGGGGCCTGGCCCCGGCCCGTGCCATGGTCGCGGCCCCCGCCGCTCCGCGGGACGAGTGACCGGTCCGCAGGCGGCAGCGGTGGGGGAGCAGGAAGAAGAGGAGGAAGAAGGGGACGACGCGGCGGCGGTGGTGGCGGCGGCGGCGGCGGCGGAGGAGGAGGAGGAGGGGCCGGAGAGACGATGCCGTTGTAAGTCCGGGAGCTCGTGGGGCGCGCTCGGGGCCCGCGTTATGTCGGCCCCGGCCCGGCGCTCCCCGCATGCCCGGGCCCTTTCCTGCGGGGCTCGGGCCCTTCCCCCCTCGCGGTCCCCTCGGCCCGGGCGCTTCCGCTGCCGCAGTGTGCGGCCCTGGCGCCGCTGCCCGCGCCTCCGGGAGCTCCGCGCTGTCCTTCTCGCCCCCCATCGCTCTGAACCCCGGAGGAGACGGTGGTGTGGCTTTTGCGTTGTTGTCGCCGCATCTGCGACCTCGCAGCGGCAGCGTGCTGAACGGGGCGGACGCGTGCGGCGGCCTCCGCTCCCCGCTGTTGGGTCAGGGCGCATGAAGGGGCGAGACCCGCGTGTTTGTCCCTTCCTCGCCCTGGCCGCCAAGGGTGAAGCTCTTTTTCCGCGAAGGGTAGCGGCGAAGTCTCTCCCCCAGTGACCACGCGGACAATTTTTCCCCGTTCTGGGAGCAGGAGACCCTGGGCCGATGGTTCCGGTGGGCGCCCCGAGCCCAGCGCGCTGCCCTTGGAACCCCCCGCTCCCGGTGGCTGCGGGCAGCGCCCCCGGCCGGCAGAGCGGGCTGCGGGCTCGTGTGTGCCTCCAGCCCGCCGCCGGGAATCCGGGGCGCCTGTGCTTTGGACGTGCCGTGCCGTGACCCTGCTGGCAGTCAGGAATAACGAAGTGTGACCTTATTCATCCTAGTTTGTTCGCTGATTTCTTTCACCCCACTCCTGGCATTTTTTTTCACTTCTCTCTTTTTTTTCTTTTCCCCCATCGCTGACGTTTTTACGATTCCTGATTGAGACGCCAGAACTTGCGTCTCCTCAGTTCTATAGTTCATAATCTTAATATTTTAATACGTTATACAAATCAGTGTATAGTGTATATACCGAAACAGTGATGTGTAGGTGGTCAAACGACTTTTCAGAATAAGGCATGTTTATATATTTTGTTCGGTTGGTCTGTTTGTTTGGGGTTTTTTTTGTTTTTATTTGTTTTGGTTTTGTTTTGGTTTTTTTTCATTGAAGGAGAAATACGAAGAATTTGTGATTATTCACTCTTTTCTTCACTGTTATAATTGGGATTATTCACTGTGATGTTAAATATGTCAGCTTTTAAGCGGAGAATAGCCAAGGTTGTCTGTTGTGGTTGTTTAATTCAGTCTAAAGTACTGCAGAGTTAGTCATGGGGTAGATAACATGATAGAAACTCATGTGAAAGAGTTTTTCGCAGGAAAGGACCAGTGGGTGAATGCAGGAAGGAAAATGGCTATGCCAGGTAGTCTCTAATGCTTGTGTAATGAAGCGCCAGTGTCCTTATAGATAGGTTTTGCACATGTTCATTGTGGCAATGAAAAGTTACCAGAAGTCAGCTTTGAAGTTGGTAGGCTTTTCAGCCTCAGGAAAATGGGAGGGTGTTTATTCTGCTTGCTTTCATTCTTAGTTTATTTTGTTGTGACTACATAAATTCCAAATGCTTAGTAACAACATTTAAAAGTCTGGGCTACTTTTATGAGTTGTAATAATAGCGACCTTCAACTTTGAAAAGTTTGGAATGATTTGATAATTTCTCTTGATGTAGGTGTCTATGGTACTTTAACTAGAAACTCTTAAATAACAATACATAGTTACAGTTGCACATATATATTGCTATTTTCAGTGTAAGCATTACTTGGCAACTTAACTAGTACAGGAGATTTACTGTAGTTAGCAAAAATGAAGCCTTGTCAGTTTATGCATTTGTTCTGTCATTTGTATGTTTGACATTGTTGACTTGGTAATATTCAGTCAAGACTTAAAAGTGAGTATTATAATGCTAGTAAGTAGAAATGCTGGTAATGCTAATTCTTGAGTTGGTGAAGTGATACCTCTGACTTTAGCAGAAAGAGGCAGCTTGGGAAGTTTTTTTTCCTCTATAATTCTTCCCAGTTGCTTCTGTCTTCTGGACGATAATCTTTTTGAGTGAAAGTGGGACAACCCTGTGTTACTGCCAAACTTTCATGGTGACAAAATGTTCCTTTCAATATGTCGTTCAAACTTCATTTTGAACCCTGGTGTTTACAATTGACGAGCCTTGTCAAAACTGATCTCCCGTACAACCGGAGACCGTCATTACTCTTGACTTGGAAGTTCCAGGTTCTCCCGAGCTGTACACCAGTGTTCATATTGGGCTGTGTGTGTGCTTATTAACAGTATGGTACAAAAGTATAAAACCAAGCAAATTCTTTCTATACATGGTGCATCAGTAGTAAGACTGCTGATGCTGATATCTGGAATTTGCAGACACCTTTAGTATTTTTTTAAACATTAAAATTTATCCTAGAAACTTATGTGACTTTTTGTCAAAATTCTCCTGTGGGAAGCGCTAGCAGCTGTATAAGGAAGCAGTCTTTAACAAAAAAGCTGATTAGAAACAAAGATGACTACTTTCCCTGTCATAAACATATATTTTAGTGCATGGTTAGGTACAGAATGTTCCTGTGCCTTATCTGAAACATAAGATGCCAGGGAAGAATGAAGCTCACTGAGCTGTTCATGTGTTTTGGTTGGGTCTGGGGCTTATACAGAAAGGCTACTGACTCAGTGAAGCTCGAGCTGAGTGATGATGTAGTCTTTTCATGTAACCTGGGGCTTTCTAACCCTCCAACTAGAGAAAACATGAATCTGTTTCTTGGTAAGCTCCTGAACATCTGTGTCTGCTGAATTGTGGCAAAACACTTTTGATATGTTTGTTTTTTTCTGTAACCAGAAGTGGAAAAGTGCATTGAGTCATATAAACGAACATTTAAAAGTGCCATGAGATCTATACATTTTAAGTATTGGTAACTTCTGTATTAGAGTTTTGGAATGTCATTAAGAATTACTCTTTCTGGACAGTCAAGCTGATTCTCACTTCTGAAGTAAGACTTTTCATTTTTTCTTTCACTGAACTTTGCTGTAGACATATGCAGTCAGTGTTTTCTTCACTTTTAATTAGAGACTGTCAACTTACATGCCAGAAGTACAGCACTGTATTTAAAATGGCTTGTGCTGATTGGGAATGGATAAATAGTGTGTTTCTGAACACAGAGAGTTGAGAATTTTATAGGCTGTTAGGAAAAGAATTAAATTATTCTTAACTTTGCAAAGCACCAGACTGACTTTAGAAGAATAGTTGCCATAACATAAAGTGATAGCTTTTTTAATTGAGAAACAATTAATATAAAAATATGTATTGAGGATTAATTTATTAGATGGCAAGGATATGTAGTTTTGCAATAGCTTTCAGTCTTTGAGTATTGCTCTAAAAAAGAACTGAGTTTATGCCTGTTAATATAGAGGTACTGCACGAAACTTGGCCACCCAGTTATTTTGGGCCGAGTAGATTTCACTGCTGAGACAAATTAATCTCTTAACAGTGAAATGCTTTGTGGGATTCCTAATTCTTGGTTTATACTCCCTGTTATATTTTGGTTCAACCTTACTGAGTTTCTTAAATTGCTCTTGACTTTTTTGTCTCCAGCATAGCAATAAAAATAATTTTTGGTTCAACTGCTGCCTGTGCAGTTCATTAGCACTTTCTTTCCTTTAAACTTGCGAAACTTCTCCTTCAACTGTGTTAGTAAGAAAATTGTGGATGGGTTTACGTTTGCACATGCTGCCTTCCCTATTCTTCTGTGCAAACATAAGAGCCTGAGAGCTCAGGAGAGAGTCCAAGGTTAGCAGAATGATCTTCCTTTTACCATAGGTGAGTCTCTTCTGTAGCCCTATTGCTTGCTATTGCTCCAATACCTGTGTTCAAATCAGTTTTGTGTATCTTGGACATCTCATACTGACAGTTGAAGACTTAATTAATTAATGGTCTAAATGGTCCAGTGATATTCTGCTAGATATTGAAACTTTTGTTCAGGAAGGACAGCTGTATTGTCTTAACCATTTAAAACATGCGTTCCTCAGTAACTGATCTGCACGGACTTCATTTATGTTTCCTGCCTAGAGTTTTGAAACTTTGTCTGGACTGATGGTATTAGCATTAAGCTAGAAACTTCAGTCTAAATTGCCAGTTGCTCATTGTTGAAGGAAACTTCAAAAGAAGCAAAATGCCTCAACAGAGTTTCTCTGAGTCTGGACACAGTGGAGCTTGAGGTCCATGGATTTAGCTCCAGCTGATTAACCAGATGGCACAGTGACCAGTATTGTTTCAGGAATCTAACTTGGGTGTCTTACATCAGCAAATAAGAAGGAAAAAATTTTGCTGACGTAATCAGTAGAGGCAAATAAAGAAATGAGGATAATCATTGAGAATCCTTAAGTTGTGTATTTTGTCTTAGTGTCTGGATGAGTTTGAAACTTAGGGGGATTTAAATTGTTATGATTTGTTCAGTATCACGCTATGTATTTTTAAGATTTTAGTTGTTTGTACTGTCTTTTATTTTTGTGAAGTTTCCCAGATTTCAGTAGCGTGATGTTTAGATAGTGTGATGCTGATGCCGACTGTATTTTGTTTGTGGTAAGAAGTGTAGAATCTTAACACAAATAGTACTGAAAGTAGTACTAGTAGAATGGACATGGAACACTGGGAGAGAAGAGGAACAAGTGCTTAGAAAGACAGGTTTTCTTGTGGGGGTAGGAGTTGGGTTAAATATAAAGCACATCTGAAAAAGAAGTTCATGACAGGATTGTTGTTTTTTCTGAGGATGGGGAAAAGTTCTAGTGTTGTTGTAAAAGCAAACAATAGTACAGAACTTGGAATTAGTATCCAACTCTTAGTTATATATGGGATGGTGTTACATAGGTGTAGCTATATTTGCTCTATGTTCAGTTTACATGGATATGTTTAAGTTATCACCTCATCTTCAAAAGATGTGTTGTAACCCCTCCCTCTACTTAGAACAACATATAGTCACTTCCATTTAAAGGAGTTTAGAGGTGTACGCTCTGGAAACTGTAAAACTTCTTACAAGCTTTAGTTGGGTTTTTTTTCTTCCACTTCTGCACTCTATTTTAAATGGGTTTTAGCAGTGACCATATAGCCAAGGTCTGTTCTTTTAGTTTGGTAGTTACTGGTAACAGTATAAAAAGATACTGACTACCAAAACTTTGAGTTCTGAGGAAGAAGTTTTTTGGCTGCACTGCTTTCAGCTTAGTACAGACTAGAGCTTTGTGTCTGTGTTTTCATATGGGGAAAAAGGACGTGCATTTCTTACTGATGAAATTAATATTTGAATGTGAAATACTGAATCATAACCCTCTAGAATTAATCCACTGTAGCTGTTGCCCAATTTGCACATGGTAAATTATCAGTATATGTTTTTCAAAAATTCAGGTTAAACCAGAGCTACAACAATAGCATGTTAAATTTAACTCTATATAATTTTCTGTAACTTTATTTTGTATTTGTGCAATTGGCAGATAGCTCATGGTCATCTTAGAGCGATAAGATGATCTTCATGTTTATATGAGGTTGACAAGTAATAAATCCAAAAGCCCCAAACTGAATCTTAATTTTCTTTGTGATCTTGTAAAAAGAAAAGCTTAGGTGGTTTTTTTTGTTTGTTTGTGTGGTTGGTTTTTTTGTTTGTTTTATTTGTTTGGTTTGTTTGTTCGGGTATTTTGTTTGGTTTTTTTTCTTTTTTTTAGAAAAAAAAACCCAAGCCCTAAACATGCTTTCAGTCATGTCAGACCCTGATATGGTCTGCCAGATCTGTCTCTGCTGTTGTCAAGAGTGAGTAGCTGAGATGGAACTTCCAGTTGCTGTTTAATACTCTGCTTTTTGTTAATGTTTAACTTTAGTGAGCACCAGATGTGACATACCATCAAGGTATTGACTCCCCAACAAGGCCTTAACATCTCTAATCCTCATGAGTAGAAGGTTAGCACTGATACTTCCCTGGCTTTTCACATTTGTTTTTGAATAAGTTTGGTAGTTTAAACTCTTCTCTGGTCATGTCACAAGTAAAAGCTAGAATGTCCATAGGTGACTAAGAGGGAAGATATTGGAGTATGAGTATGATCATCATGGTTTTAGAAAAAAAGTAGAAGTCTAGGAGCATTTATCATTAGCATTTTCTGGCTAAAATGTAACATGTAAATACAGCATTAAAGTTGGGCTAATGAGCACCTAAAGTTTATTTCTCAGAGATAATTTTTTACTTTACAAAGCAGGTAGCAAGTGCTTTATGTAGAGTTTCTTGGTTTAATGGGAGGTAGGAGGCAGGGAGAGGATATACCTTTACATGTTTGTTTTTAGTAACTTTCATGCTGCCTTTTAAATGAGTAGATGACCTAGGATAGGTCACTTTATTCTGTCCTTCATTAAGTTTAACAAACCTTCTTGCCATACAATTGTTTCTTTAGTTTTCCAAAGGAAGTTTTTTCATATCCTTTGTTGTGCTACAGAAACTCTACTCCTTAGACTGGAGTTAACTTAGCAGGGGTAAATGGCAGAGCCTCAATTTAAACGTTTTTATCTGGAAATAGCCTGTAGTCTCTTAACTGTTAATGTATGTTAAAATGTAAACTTCATCCTGTCTTCTGCAGCTGTAAAATCTTGAAGGTGGTTGTGCTGAGAATTGTTACGCACTAACCCAGTGAAAGGGTACTTACTTACTCCTCAGCCTTCAAAAAAAAGTGAAACACTTGTGTTGGGAAGGTCCTGTGCTGTTGACAACATCATTATTTCATTATTATAAAAGTAAATGTAGGAACTGTATTTATGTACCAGTAGGAACTGGTTTTATGTAACAGTTCCCAGAGATGTATATCTGGTGATCAATTTAATTGGTTATTTGCAGCTGTCGTTTTAGTGAGCAGTTTCAAAGCTTGTTTGTCCTCTGTGGCCGTGCTCTGGTGGTCTTGTAGGAGCTGGAGGAACACTGGCTTGAGTCATGGCAGTTTGGTGTTTTGAAGGCAGAGCTGCGCATTGCACTGCCAGGGTTGTGTGTAAACCAGACTAAGGGAGAAGAGATCTGATGTTTGGCTGGGGTTTACGTACTGTAATTTTATAGACAAGGTAAAGGATTGTGTTTAAGTTGTTAGTTCTTGAATTGGTGAATCATGGCCCTTACAAGTAGGGGGAATACAGAGGCCTCTGTCAGCATTGCTGACTTCAGGAATTAGCTTCGCAGAATCTGGTTTTGAGTGACATTGAGTCTTTTTTGAAATCTAGTAACAGCATCTGCCAGGCTCTGTTTTGCCAGCCCTTTTAATGAAGTCTAATATCTGTTGAACTGGATTCAGTTTCTTGCTGTGAATGGGTGAAAATTAGAGTTAGACCATCAGGAAATTGTTACACAAAGCTAAAATATTGATTGTTTTGTATTACTGCTTTAAAAAACCTGTAAAAGTAAACTGAAAAATCTTGAAAAGCATATTTGTTTTTTCAAATTAACAGTTGGGAAAAGGGCAGAAAATGTAGTTCAAACAACTTGCTTTGTGGTATGAGTTAAAATATTCAAAATATCTAAAGGATGTTTATATATTGACACTTTCTGTTTTCTGGCTGCTTTTTTTAGAGGCAGTTAAGTGGCTGAAGCTACTATTTGTGTTGACATTCCTAAAGTTTTTTTCTAAGAGGAAAAAAAAGTTTTAGGAGCTTCCTTTGTCCTTAATTTGAATTACTGTTTTATGTACTTCATCTGAACAGCTTTTTTTAAAAAAAAGTTTTCATTGACACTTAAAGTCCTAAGATCTATATGATTTGTTCAGGTGCTACCAGATTCTTCATTAGTTGGTTAAAACCTCATAGCTAAAGGAAGCAGTATAAAATAATTTTACCAGACATCTTTCCAGTCCTCATGATTACTTGAAGGTTAATATTTTTTAATGTACACTTTTAAAATACTTGTGTGCCTTTTTTTTTTTTTTGCTGATGAGCAAAGGGACAGATGTGCTCAAACTTGCATTGTGACTAAATTCTTGATTGCAAACAAATTGTAGTACTTAGAATTGTTATAAAATGGGTTTAACTTGTGGAAAATTATATCATGTTTTGTGGATTCTGATCAATTTTCAGTTTAGGTGTTCTTTTTAAATACTTAGCCATTATGGAAATGAGGAATGAAATCTTGAGGAGATGATGACGACAAATAATGGAAGTAAAATTGAAGTTATACTGTAGTTTTTCCACATTTAATAAATAAGTAGTTAGCCTTGTGAAAATATTTCTCATTTTTGTATGATAGAAGTAGTATATAATGGGTATAAACATGCAGGACTGCTACTACAGCGCTATACCAAGGAATGCTATGCCTGCCAAGAGTGGGGCTTTCACTTTTGCTATCGGCTTGACTTTTTGACGTGGAGGGTTCTCTTTACTTTAGACTTTATGAAAGTGAAGGAGCCCAAACTGATGATACAGCTTTTGCCCTGGTGGAATGAAAAAAATAATTAAGGGGAAAAAATGTTAATGCATATTAAGAGTTGGTGATAGGTAGTTCTACTGGTGTCCTTAATAGGACAGATTTAACACATTTGGGATGTAAATGCTAACACTGGGCTTAACTTTTTTTTTCTGTAGTATGTATCTCTTGTCTGATACTCTGATGAGAAAAAATAAATAATTTTTTTTTTGTTTTGTTTCCATCAGTAACTTTATCTAATTGCCTTTACTAGTCCCGTTACAACCCAGGGATCACAAACACAGCAGCTACAGAAGCATTATGGCATTACCTCACCAATCAGTTTAGCTGCCCCCAAGGAGTTTGACTGCATGCTTACCCAGAAATTAATCGAAACCCTAAAACCTTACGGTGTATTTGAAGAGGAAGAAGAGCTGCAACGCAGGTGAGTGAACGCTCTGTTTTTTGTACTGTCATGAGTTTCATGCATGACTATTGAACCCCAAGTGTGTTTGTGTTCTTTCAAATGCTTTCTTAAAAACCTAGTGGAATTGTAAGCTTAATTTTTATCAATTAAGAGGAATACCTCAAAACACAGAGAGACATTAAAATGGCCTTTAAATTTCAGAGGCTGGATTGCATTTTTCCCCCTTCATCGCTACTTCATTGTAATGGACCTTATATTTTTTTTCTTATTAAGCTTTCTAGAGTTGGGTTTTTTCCCTCTCAGTACTGCTTATCACTGTTCTGTTAGGTGCATGTGTTATATGAATTAAAGTTTTATTTTGAAAAAGAGTAGAATTCATGTGTGTGTGCCTTACATGCTTGCATTTCTTTTTGGAGCTTAAATCTCTTGAATGTCTCTAGGGGGGGAAAAATAGTGGGAACGTTGTAAGAGTAACTTTCTTTCAGTATATATATATAATAAGATGTCTGATTAGATCTGTAATGTTACTCTGGTTGACTTACTGTGTAATGATGATCACGATCTTTAAAAAATTCTACTAGTTTTGTCTTAGTTTGTAACCTGTCATTTTGCTGTTTTATTAATAGGATTCTGATTTTGGGAAAACTAAATAACTTGGTAAAGGAATGGATACGGGAAATCAGTGAAAGCAAGGTATGAATGTATTTTGCATGGAGTTGCCAATACTGTGATTCTAAGACTGCTGTAGGAAGATTATTCTAAAATATGTTCATATACTAAATGGGATGAACCTTAGATTTGGGGATCAAAACAAATACCGTTCTTGTGTAGTTTCTTTTTTTTACAGGCAGCATTGCCCCTTAATAGTAGAACCTTGTCAAAGGAAGAAACTGATAGATGTTACTTGACTTTTTCTCAAAATTCATGCATGTAGTACTGCATTAATTACATGTTTAGATTATTTGCCTTTGTAAATCAGTGCTAGATCTTAAAAGGTACTTCCTGCATCTTTGTAGTCTTTACTGTCAGTCCTACAATGTTACTTTTGAAGACTGATAATGCTGATACTGTTTTTGCCAGCTGATAGTAATCCCTGTCCCCACACATCTCATAGACTTGCATGATTATAGATTTTTTTTTTTTTTAAGAGTAAACCCCTAATTTTTTAAGCTATTTTGCTTTGTGTGTATTTGGGATAGTATTTTTTCTTTACACTTTCCTTATACAATGAGAATTTATATATGAACAAATTTATGGGCGGAGACAGCCCTGCTATGTGTTTCTTGATCCTCGAAAACAAAGTAGTGAGAGTATCATGACCATTGTAAGATTGAAAGCTACTTAAGTTAATGTAATATACATTGCAAAATAGAAGTTTTGATTTATTTTATCTTCTGCTGTGTAAACATTCATGTAGGGTTTCAGATTGTAGTATTGCATCCTATTGTGAAAAGATAGCCCTCTTTGCCCACTGTGGATTCAATAGTTTTTTAAAGACTGGGAACTTCAGTAGATGTACCTAAACAATTTCAACATAAAATAAATACCTTTCCCAAACCCAAATTTTTATTTAAATGCTATAGTACAGGTGTCTCTGAAAGTAATGTGATAAACACTGATACAGTAGACTGTGTTTTGTGTTGCTCTAAATTGAAATCCATCATCAATTTCCATGTCAGTCTAAAATGCCTGAGTGGTGAGCAAAATGTGTTTGATCTCTGTAATATTATAAAGCTGTTGCCCCTGAAGTGTAGAATTGGTGCAACAATTACCAGGTTTGAGGCAGTAATATGTAACGTAGTTGAAATGTTACAAATGATCCAAGTGGCAAACATATCTCTGTCTTTTCTGTAAATACTGAGATTATTTCAGTAGTTCAACAGCATAAATTTCATGCAATATTTTTTACTCTTGTTTGAAAATAAATTGTTTGTGTTGTTATAAATTGTTAAGGTAAAATAACCATTTTTTTTTGCTCCATTTAGAATCTTCCGCAATCTGTAATAGAAAACGTTGGAGGAAAAATTTTTACATTTGGATCCTATAGATTAGGGGTTCATACAAAAGGTAACATTTCCTTTCATGATTAAAAATCTGTGTGTTTGAGCTAATGACTGATCTTGCTGTATTTTGAGGTGATGTTAGATTTCTTAATTTTTTTAGTTAACCATCTCTAGTCTTCATTCTAAATAAAAGAAATATATTCCTATATTATGTTTTCATCATGGATTGAGAAAGATAGAAAAGTTGAAGATTATTTAAAGACAGAGGAAGTTGTATACTTATAGTTTCATGTTTTGTTCTTTGAAAATTACAAGTGTTCCACAATTGAAGCAAGAATGTTTGTGTGTGTTCTGTATGTTTAATGGCCATGAATTTTTTTTCATTTGGTTTGACTTCGTATTTCAAATAAACGCCATTCCCCATGATGAGAAACTAAGTTTTCATGCTTAATTATTAATAAAAATTTGTCTATTGCTGGCATTCCATGCATGTGAAGTATTGAGTAATTAACTTTTGCTAATTAACAATTTCAGGTGCTGATATTGATGCCCTGTGTGTTGCACCAAGACATGTTGAAAGAAGTGATTTTTTCACATCATTTTATGAAAAATTAAAACAACAAGAAGAAGTGAAAGATCTGAGGGTACGTGAAACACCTGATACAGCTTACTGACCTGAAGATTAGGAAAATTCAGTAGTGAAAGATGATGTATTAAATAAGTAAATACAACTTTACTGTTAAGGCTTGCAAAGCCTATCATAAGAGTTGAAATAAATAGAGATTCTTCCAAATTTTCTCTGCTCCCACTTAATAGATACACTCACTTAAAAATTTGGATGGCAGAATGATCTCCTAGCTTGTGTGTTAGTATGACAAAATTTCTGCTTACTCACTAGAAGCAGGCAGGTGCAAATGTAAATGTTAGCTTGACAGAGTTGAGGACCAAACTTGTGTGGTTTTAATGAAGGTTTTATGCTGCTTTTTTATAACTTCATGCTAATATAAATAGTTACAGTGGTTAATATTAACTAAAATTTTTATATGCTGTCAACTGTGCATTTGAAAAGGGAAGCTGTATTTTTAGTGTGTTTCGTTACTAGATGCTTGTGCAAGATTATTAGCTTGTAAAGATGAAGATTTCCCTTGTAGTAGTGGAAGACCGTAGTAATGCAATATTTTGTTTCTGTTACGCCTCACTGACAAGTCTCCCTGAGTCAACTAGTGGGAGCTTTAATCTTCTTGGTATTGGCTCAGACTAAATTTTCTCTGCTCCATTTTTTTTTTTAGATGAAGTTAGTTGCTGGCAAGTCTTTGTTTGGTTTAGTCCTGCTCTCATAAAATGAATAGAACTGTTTCTGCAGCATTCTTCCACTCTATGCATCCTGTAGTTGATAACTACCAGGGTAGTGCAAACATCTGGTGGCAACACTATATGCACTGAAACAACTGTTTTGAGTACTTTATTATCTGGACACCTTTAGTAATCTTTAAATTGACATGCTGTATTTGAGAGGATTCAGATTTTCAGATTTCCATTCAATTTTGCTGTAAACTTGAACTCCAGATAATGTAGTTGATTTAGCAGCAAGCTCTTCAGCGTAGCTCTGCAGTGATGCAAATAACCATTATGTCAGGGTGTCATAATGCTTAAATCATTCCAGCTAGTATTAGGAGTTTGTACATCTCCATCTTTAGGGGAACATAGACTTTCTTAGTGGTTGCTCTAGTGAGCGAGTATGAGACACTTGTGAACCTGATATTTTGCTTAGGATCCATCCTGCCAACCAGTGATGTTAAGGCAACCTTAACTAAGGTTTGAGCACAGACAGTAGTGTTGTCTCCTCTTGTTAAGAACCGAAACACTCTTGAAACAGTTTATCCTCCAACAGTTCAGAGTATTTCTTATTTGGAGGTAGGCAGTGTTCTTTGCTTTTACAAAAGCAATGTGCTACAGATCTGCATTTAGTTCAGATGCTCAGTTCAGGAAAATGGTATTCATAGCTGATTCCAGAGTAGATGAGAAGTTCCATAGTTCCATTGTGATATTGTTCATCAAAACACCGTATTACTGACTACATTTTAAAAACATGCTTGACCTCTGGAGACTGGTGACTTGCAACTGCTTTAGGTGAAGTCAGGCTGCATGTTTACACAGTTTTCTCCTCATTTCTTATACTAACTGTAGAAACAGAAATAAGAGACCTTTTAGAGCAAGAATCCCCATAGCTTGGACTTGGAATATTTAGAGGTACTTGTGAGGAGTAAAAGATGCTTGATCATGTCTTGAGTATAGGGAGAAACTTCAAGGTCCAACCCTCTAACATCATCAGAGCTGGTTGGTACAAGTTTGGGTTATAATTAACATCTAGACAGGTGCAGCACGTAGTAGGTCAGTGATTACTGCATAAACTCTCAGTGGTAGAGAAAGACATTGCTGACAAAAATCAACCTGAAAACAGAAAAGCATTGATATAAATAGCATTTCATTATGATTGTCTAGACCTGGTAGCTATTGTTTGTAAATGTTCTCTATACTGAAAATTAAATACAACTTTTTTCCTCCCAGGCTGTTGAAGAAGCTTTTGTCCCAGTTATTAAACTTTGTTTTGATGGAATAGAGGTAAAGATCATATTTTAATTTGTTTTCGTAGAACATGGTTAAAACAAAGTTTTTAAGATCTTAATAACTCATTATTCATTCATATGAATGCTATTAAAGTGAATCTCTAAAGTTCATACCTAAGATTTTGACAACAGTCCTCAGTTGTATAATTTAAAGTGGAGATTTAAGACTGAAACAAGCTTTTCTTGACGGACTTAAAGCTGTGTGCAGAATCCCTGTTCTTTTTTGTTGTCACTGCTACGCACTTGTACTGATTAGTTTACTGACCTGTAGAATACCAGTATTGGCATTATTTAGACTTAACATTTAATAAAACTTATATTTGTAAATAATATGGCTTCAGAATTTTTTTTGACTGTTAGTGATTAACTGTCTAAACATGAAAGATTTGCCTCATTATCGTACATTGTAGAAAATTATGGTCTTTACCTAGTTCTCAAAAATGTGCTGCTGAAGGTAAGCTGGGTGTTCTTCTGTCCTGATCTCTTAACATATCTGTAAACACTTGACCAAAACAATGGTTTTGGTGGCTGTAGCCTGATGGATCAGCTGTCATGGAGCACTGAACTTGCTTAACTTGGTTTTTGCTAAGGAAACACGAATGGGTGATTTCAAAGGATACTCTGTTAATTCTTCTCAGACTGTTATAGTCAAACTGTCATCTTTTGGTGACAAGACGAAAACATATGAACTGTTTATACACACAGTTCGTGAGACATATAGTTGGATTATGTCAACCAGTATCTGGTGGGTCCAAGAAGGTTAGTGTACAGAGAGGAAAGAATTCCCATACTAAGCTTCCGGCAAATGACATGGTGTAGTATTGTACACAGATTAGCAATTCCTTGTCTCCCAGTCTGTGATTTTGTATCTGTTAGTCATTTTATTACTGTCCATATACAGTTGGGTGTTAGGAACATTTTTCTGGATAATCTGTTTTCTGTTTACATAGCTTAGGTATTCATTCTAGATGTTGAAACTTGCCATAGATGTCTTCTGGTCAGTTTGGTTTTTGTATGTTGTGTTTGTTTTTTTTTTTTTTTCCTCCAATCATTTACATTCAAGCCAGAGTTGTCTCTCCTTTTTAAAAAATGAAATTCGAAATACAAGGCCAAATAGGGGAAAAAAAGGACTGTTCACTTTAAAAGAAGTAGCATCTTGTTCAAATATAGTAATTTGTGATGGGCTTTGATGGACTTAGGTTTATTACTGAGACTTAACTCATTTTGCTGACAGTGCATGAGAGTTCTTTTTCTTATATCGTAAGCACACTCTTTGTATGTACCAGTGTTGTTGGACCACAGTTTCTGATCGTTGTTTGTGCCCAACTATGTCAGTATCAAAAGATTTTAATTTAATTTTCCTTTTGCTAACTTAGGCAAAATATGCCAGAAGTTAAAACTGAGGAAAAGGACTTTAACTTTGTGGATCCTGTTATTAAAACTTAGGAAATTTCTGACAATAAGTTTTTACATGCACATTTTGTGTTCTTGTTTAAAATAAACAGTTTTCTTCATTTTTTTGTTCTTCCTGTAGAGTACTTTGATTTGCCAGCTACCTCTCCCCCGTTACATAGGTCAGACTGTTAATTTCTTTATTTGAAAATAAATGTCAATGAGCTTTGACTCTTTAGAGATGCTAGAGCTAGAGATCAGAGCAGAACTTTAAGCTAAAGTTAAGTTTGAACTTGAAGTTGTTTTACACTGAGAAGTAGTACTTCTGACTGAAGTAGGAACTTCTGTATGTAATACAGATTGATGATAAGACCAGCTATTAAAGACTTTGAAATACAAAATGCCCTGAATACTTCGGAAATACTTCTCTGTGGAGAAGTGCTTCATAGTTTAAAACGGATGGATGCGAAGTTAAGTACCTACAGAAAATCTTTAAGATGTCTTCGGCTTCACTTTATCTGAAATAATTTTAGTGTAACTAAACCAGTTTTGTTTTTGGTGCAGTAGTACTAGATATTTCATCGTCTTGTAGGTCAAGTGATAACCAGTTTGATTAAAAGCTTCATTTGGTGAAATGCCTTTGTTGCCTTGCAGAAAGGCTGCTGATATGTTGATGAGTAGCTGAGTATCAAGGCTACTTGATATTCTCATCAAGTGACTGATGGAAAGGCAAACCGACTTCTCCAGTCTGTGGTGTTCTTGTGTGCAGGGCAATGTAAAACTAGCTCAGTGCTGAATAGTATTTTAGATGTTCTTGGCCTAGAAAAACTTACAATTAAGTATTGCAGGAGTAATAGCAACGAAATTGGACATAGTTTCAAAAGATACACACTTGCTCAAGAGCTTGCTGAATTTTCAGAATCTTTTCTGTAATCAGGTATGTCGACTCTTCATAGATACTGGTCTTTATGTAGAGTCAGCTAGTTACATATATGCTTTACAGGACTGGATGGTGAAAGGTATCCTACTCTTTCTCTAATTCCATGGTAATTTTCATGGAATCGTAGAACATGCTGGGTTAGAAGGGACCCATCAGGATCACTGAAGTCCAAGTCCTAGCCCTGTGTAGGACATCCTCAGAGTCACACCATGTGCCTGAGAGTGTTCTCCAAATGCTACTTGAACTCTTATCAGGCTTGGGGCTGACATCACTGGCCTGGAGGGCCTGTTCTAGTGCCCAGCCACCCTCTGGGTAAAAAAGCTTTCCCTGATACGTAACCTAAGCCTCCCCTGGCTCAGCTTCATGCTGTTTCCTTGAGTCCTGTCACTGGTTATGAGAGTGAAGAACTCACTACCTGCCTGTTGGTGGTCTTCAACATCCTCATGAGGAGAAGCAGTGAGGACTCCCCTCAGTCTTCTCTAGAATATTTGAGAATACTTAGGTTAAAACCAGAATTTGTTTTCATGGCTTGTTCTGATGTTGGTAGGGTTTTTTATTCTGGACCTAGAAGTGATGCTTGTTCCCAAATGGTTTTTATTTACATTGACAGCATAGTTTTTGTGTGTGTGCTGGTTCTATATTTATCTAAATGTGTATTTTTTCCTCTTGGAACTGTAAGATAGGTGAAGCATCTGAAAGTGTTTCTTTTAGTGTCTGTGAAGGATGTTAGTATGTATTTTTTAAAGGGATTCTTTGTACTTGGAAGAGTACTGTTAGTAAACTGGATGAAAATTACAGAATTCTGCTGAAGAAAGAACAGTTTTCTAATGTCTTACCTCTTTTTTTGTTCTTAAGATTGATATTTTGTTTGCAAGATTAGCACTGCAAACTATTCCTGAGGACTTAGATCTACGAGACGACAGCCTACTTAAAAATTTAGACATTAGATGCATACGAAGTCTTAATGGTATGTATATACTGTTTTGTATATCAACTTGTCTAATCTTGAAATAATTACCCTAGGTTCTTTGATACAGTAGTTGTGGATTTGACTTAAAATACAGCAACTTCATATCTAGAAATAAAGTTATAGCCAGTTTTATATATCTTTCTGGAGAGAAGGATTGTGTCTTGTTGGCCAGACTGCTTATGATTTTTTTCTCTTGTTTGGCTGGTATATGGTTCTAGAAATTAATGGGACTTGCAAAACTTTTGTGTGGAGCATTACGTATTTCTGTAAATAAAGATGTGTATTTTTTTTTAATTTGTGTTTGCATAAATATATGTGAAATTGCTTCAGTGATAAATTGGAGATATCAAAAATTGGAGTTTGAGGTCAGGTCTTTAGTAGCTTACTAGCTTGTGTAACCCTTAACTTCTCTCTAAAACCTTAGCTTAAAAGATGGTTATTTATGTTGAGGATGGTAGGGGCTTCAGCCTGGCTGCAGCTTGATGGGAAAGAGGAGCATGTTTGCATGAGGAGCGCTGATTGTTGTTACAAGCTAAAAATTTGATAATTGAGATTATCACAGCCACTTAAACTGTTTTGTGAAATTCCCATCTGTGCAATCTCTAGAATTTGTAGTTGCCTCTTGCTACTTTGAAAGTAGTCTTAGATAATACTATTTTCAAGCACTATATAATAGTATTTGCAAACAGCTCTCTGCAACTGCTTAGTAACAATGAAGTACTACTTATTCTTTATTATAAATGCCCTAAAATCAAGCAGTCAATACTGCTGTCTATAATGTAACAGTCTGAAAATATCCCATCAAAGTAGCGGTACAGCTAGTATGTTTAAAAACTATTCTTTTTTGCCTGTTCTTAAAAATTCAAAGCTCTGATCTATGACTGGCAGGTTTTCTGTAGGTTCATGAAGACTTACACTTTTTTTTAGTTTGCCTGCACATTCTATGATATACTGCATGTATTCACATAACAGCAGGACTTGTTTGTTTCTGCAGCAGCTTATGTAGTTCATTAATAACAAAAAATCAAGTAGCAGTCCAAAACTGTAGTCATGTGCTTGTGAATTGGCTGTGTCTGCTATAAAACACTAAAAATGAAAAAGGGCACATGAAAATATGTTAAGCTTTCTAATTGAAAACAAAAATGATCAGAATATGAAATGAGTTTCCAGCATGCTTATCTAAAAAGTTTGGTAGTTTTGAAGGTGAGGGAGGATAAGCAAGCTAAAAACTTTGGAGGCTGCAACTGTAATTGATTCTTTCTTTTGCAGGTTGCCGGGTAACCGATGAAATTCTGCATCTAGTACCAAACATTGACAACTTCAGGTTAACACTGAGAGCTATCAAATTGTGGGCAAAACGTAAGCAGTTTTATTCCAAAATTTGTGAAGTTTTCACTACCTTTTCTAGTTACTGATCTCTCTCTCCTTTTGTCTCTTTCCTTCTCAATCCACAGGCCACAACATCTATTCCAATATACTAGGTTTCCTTGGCGGTGTTTCCTGGGCTATGCTAGTAGCAAGAACTTGCCAGCTTTATCCAAATGCAATAGCATCAACTCTTGTACATAAATTTTTCTTGGTATTTTCTAAATGGTATGTTTGGTTTTTTTTGGTTTTTTTTTTTAAATTTTTTTTTTTGGTTTGTTTGTTTGTTTTTAATTTAGATAAAACTAAAATAAAATTGTTTGTAGACACTAAATTTTAGTCCTGTTTTTATGGTACCATTTTCAGCTGTTACCAGATTAAGTTAAGTTAGAAGTATTGTTCTTGCCACCAGAAAGTTGTCCGCTTAATTTTTCAATAAGTCATCCAACATGTCATGTTTTTAAAGTATCCAAACCAAAACCATCCAGTTCTTAATTAAAATTTTCTCAAGTATTTTTTGTAACTCAACATTACTCTTCAGATAAAATACTTTTATAGTAGAAAATAATAGCATATACCCCAAAATTTAAAGTCTTTTAATATTCAGATGCTGAGATAATGGATAAAGGAGGTATGCCAGTATCTGGTTTAGGCA
Organism: Eulacestoma nigropectus; assembly: GCA_013397775.1. Lineage (NCBI taxonomy): Eukaryota > Metazoa > Chordata > Aves > Passeriformes > Eulacestoma > Eulacestoma nigropectus. The sequence goes on along the minus strand of VZTE01003815.1, from coordinate 3,378,957 downwards.
CAGAGCTTAAATGCAATTTAAGAGAACTACTGGCGAAAATGTGGGTTGTAATCTTGTCAGTGTGGAGTGGTAGGTGTTTCAGAATTACATGCCGTTTCATACTCTTAAGCTAGTTAGCTCAGAAAGATGGTTTGAATAACTCTGATGGGGACATTCCAAGTAAATATAGAACAAATGGGACAAAAGTGAACTTTGCAGATTACAAATGAATACTTTTTTTCTTGAAAGACTGTGTCTGGATACTTGTATTCTTCATGAGACACTGACAGATTTTAAGAATCATTTACCAAGGTGTTGCTTTACTTCAAGTATAGTGTCTTTTCTTCTTTATGTGAAGATAATTTGCACATTTTCACTGCCTTGCATTCATAGGCTTTATAGCCTCCTTGAGGTATGTAGTGTTTAGTAATATTTTGCCACACTAAGCTAATAGAGGGGAATTGCTTGCAATCTCTGTTTAATGTGTTTCTTGGACTTCTCTCCATTTTGTACATGCATAGCATAGGAGCATTAATGTACAAATTCCAACAGATTAACTAACTTCTGCTCATTATAGGAAGATAACTTCTATTCAGGGAGGGTAAGATGACTTGAAGAACTAGTGTTACTTTTTAGTGTTTCATTCAACAAGGTTTCTTTCTCTCTTGGTTATAGTTTTCTTTTAATACATATGGTTTGTAATGATGCTATATGCTGTAATTATGCTGGCTGTTTGTTCTGTAATTTGTCCATGAAACAGCTAGCTTGAAGATAGACCCACTGTCAATCTTCACAGAGGAATTTCTCTTTGGTATATTTCAGGAAGAATTTAGAGGAGTTTAAATTAATTACCTAAACCAGTGGTTATAAACCTCCAAGACTGCAGAATATTCCTTGTTCTGATGCCCTGGAGAAGCTAATTGCAGTTGTACTGTAGTTCAGCAATACAGCTTCTTTAAACAACCACAGTTAGACCAGCTAGTCTTGAGGAAATGGTGCTTAACCTTGAGAGCAGAGTTAAGAAGGATCGCATTCAAAAGTATTGTTTGTTGAACTTACATGGTTGTATCCAATAGTCTTATTCAGTGCTACAATCTTTTTGAACAGGGAATGGCCAAATCCAGTGCTATTGAAACAGCCAGAAGAATGCAATCTTAATTTGCCTGTATGGGACCCAAGGGTTAGTGTGTTATTTTTTCCCCTCTAAATCACACTGTACAATAAATTTGGTTGCTTAAAAAATCCTAGGTGAACTTCGTTTTGGGTTTATTGAACTTAATGTTGTGGTGTTATATCTTCATAAATAACTTCTGAGTATAGAACAAAGTTACCCTAATGTTTTGAATTGATCCCTTGAAGCACACTTGCTGAACAATGTACTTTTTCTCCCAATTTTTGCAATAAGTGATCTTAATAAAAATTCAGCATAAATAGTTACATGTCTTAAAGCAATGCATTTTTGGAAAATTGCTGATCTTAAAATGGTTTGCTTATGATTTAAAGCCTGTTACTTTTGCAAGTATCTTGAATTCCCTTCAGTGCAAGTCACAGCTGGATAGGCTTGGTTCCATATAGTTGTAGTAAAGCGTCTTTTCATCTTGCACAAAAGAAGATCATAACCTGAAGTCTTTTAGTTGTTTTGTATATTGTTTATAATACTTAATCTCCATCTTTGTAGCACTTAACATTAAGGACATTGGACATTAATGTCCTTTGGGCAGTCAGTGAAACAGCTTGCAGCAGATGCATGGCTCCCATTGTGAGCTTTCAGTAGGGCATAATATGAGTGTGCTCAATGCTGTTTTGTCAATCATAGAACAGTTGATATTCAACTAATCTTTATTTTTATGAATAGTGTAAGCTTCAGAGGTTGAGTTGTATTTCCTCTTGTACTTCAAATCTGTTTTTTCTGATTGACAAAAGTTCACATTTAAATATGTGAAACAGTTGAAAACGTGTTCTTGAGTCTGTTATTTGTGAGACAGGAGATTTGAGGTCAGTATGTGACGGGAACTGTCTGTGTTGTAGCATTTAATCAAAGCGGGTTAAGGTAATAGCAGGGGTTTATCTTTTATTTACCTTCTACAAGATTGTTACCCTAATAATATTTTAATGTATTTTGCGTGTGTATGTTGTCTCCTTTCTTTTTTGTTACCCTGTCTGCTGTTAAATAAAAGTACGTTAATGCAAGTGATGCTTCTGTCAGGTTGCATAGAGCCTCTTTTCTTAAAATGGCTCTTAGTTTTCAGTAGTGTTACAGAAATAAAGTATAAAATACCTTTCGCAAGGTCTGAAGACAGTCATTCTGCAGAAGTTGCTCATATGGTGATGAGATGTCCTTGGTTTCATGTGATCACAAAGTAATTTCTATTAAAGAGGGAAATTGTTCTGTTTGGTTGGCATTTCTGGATTTAGAAATGCCTGCAACTTGATGTGCTGACAGGTTACAGCCCTCCCACATCACTGTCATTCAGAAAGATGTTCTTTGTGAAAGCATTGTTCTTGTTTCCTAAACTTTCTCTGAACTCGGTCTGCAGGTCTCTTAGAACTTAAGAGTTGGTTGTAGTAAAGGGAGAAATCCAAATTTGTTAACTGATGTGTGTGCTTGAAGAAAACTGATTGGCTGTTGTTGTATGTAGGTAAACCCCAGTGATAGGTATCATCTTATGCCTATAATTACACCAGCATACCCACAGCAGAACTCTACGTACAATGTGTCCGTTTCCACACGGATGGTCATGGTTGAGGAATTTAAGCAAGGTAAGTATTATCTTATGCTTTCTATATAAATGTTTTCAGACAGATTTAAAATAGTTTCATTGAGGATATGTTTTGAAGGGGGGAGGTGGGTGGATATTAAAAAGGCTATTGACATGAGACTGTTTTGAGGGAGGTAGAACTTGGCCTGTTATACTTAATGTTGCTTAACACTGCAAATTTAGTAGATAATTCTGCAGGTCTGTCCTTCACTCTTAGAAACTGAGGGTAATGAAATAGAATGCCTTGTGCTCTGAAAATTAGAAATAATGATATAGTAACTTTATTTTAGTGGCTTAGATTGTGTCATCTTACATGAAAGATTAGCAATAGTAGTTCCACTTGATGCCAGTTTCTAGACCTAGTATAAGGCAGTGTACTTTCTTGAAGATGAGTCCTCTGGATTTATCCAAATAATGTACTTGAATAATTATAGCAGATAAGAGAAGATGTTGTCAAAGCAAGAAATAGACTTGACGCAGGGAGAACTACAAGGGGCTTTCTCAGACAGGGCAGTACTTAATTGTCTCACTGTTTCTTTGCCTTGTAAAATGCCTTGCACAAGAGGTGATTCAAATACTGTAAGGAAAAAGGTCTGTCATCTTTGAACTGAATAGTTACTGTGGCATATGCAAAAAACTGAATGGAGCTATGTTACCACACAGAGTAAAAATATGTGAAATAATCGTCTGATCAATTAACATACATTTCTACACAGATGATTTGTTTAACTAATGACCAATTAAAGTATGACTGAATCTTGTTGATAAATTGCTGTGAATATGAAGGGAGGAAATAATTTGTAGTAGTCTTTGCTAAGTTAATAAACTGTCTTTACTCTGGATACTAAACTGTATTTAAAAAAAAAAAAGTTTAAATTTTTTTTTTTTTTTATAATTTAGGTCTTGCTATCACAGATGAAATTTTGCTGAGTAAGGCAGAGTGGTCCAAACTTTTTGAAGCTCCAAACTTCTTTCAGAAGTACAAGTATGTATTTTATGGCATGGCAGAATATTTTAAGTTTATCAGTTGAACTACCTAATAATGCTCTGTAGCACAGGATCATAAATGTACATACATTAGATATCCAAAAAGTGTTTTGTTAGGATTTTTCTATAGAGTAGGAGAATGAATGCACTACTGTCCTTTCTCTTAGAAAGTGAATAATCTCCTCAGGTACTTTTTTTGTGTCTTAAACCTGTATTTCAGGAACCTTTCAGTCCCTGAGCAGATATTTAGAATGTCACCAGTTAACGCTAGAATTGGTTTGCTACCAGTAACATTGAAGACATGTCATCTGGTTTGACTAACAGAAATGTTCTTTAGTGCTGTCAGTAAGCATTCTAAAAATGGGTCTTCCCACGAAAAAAAGATGTTGAAAGAACTTATTCTGAAGGTCAATATTTAAGATGAATAAGTACTTGAAGCTGTGTTTTCTTCTGTTAACATAGTCAACAGTTTACTCGGATAATAAAAGATACTTTTGCAATTGTGTTGACTAACTACCAGTTGTGATAGTTATTAGTAGATTTTTTTAAATTAAAGTTTAAGGCTCTTGGATCTTTATTAACTTACACCTAGCTTTTCTAATTTTGTAATGTCTCTGAGGGAAATACTGAAATTTACACTTCACACTTTTAGGGTTTCTAGTAATATGCTTGTGGGGCAGAAGCTTGTTAAATGTATACGGACTTGCTGAAAGTTGTATTTTTATAATAAATATGGATTATTAAAATATGGACTACATCTTCTTTGCCCTCAGTTGAAATTGGAGACCCATTTTTCTTGAATCAAGATCAAATATATATTACACATGTTTGTGTTGGGTGGTTGGTTGGTTTTGTACTAATCTAAACAAGATTGAAATATACAGTTCCCCCATTAAAAGAGACTGATGACCTTCATAATGTGTCTGTGTTTTGTTTCTATACCTTTTGCATGATAAAAGCTTTAAAACATTTGGATGGCTTTTGTTGTTCCTTGGAGCTTAATACTGGAAACATTTAAAAGAGCATCGTTAAATTTTATTATTTTTTGAACTAAAAAATGGGCTGCAGACAAATCAGTTTCAGCTCAAGAGAATGCTAATAAGTTCCCTAGTACATTTTCCTTGTTTCTTTCAAAAACAAGAAGTATTTAATGTCATTTGAAATAATCTCCATTTTAATGTAGGTTTTTTTTGTGTACCAGCTTTAGCTATGTTACCAATTGTAGCAATAAAAGCTTCTCTTGCTCAACATTATATACCAAGGTCTTCTGTTTTGAACATGATGTCTTTGCTCTCATTTTATTTTTTTAACTGTGGAATGGTATTATGGAGCCTGCTTTAATTTAAATTACCCAGGATTTTCTCTGTTTTCCCTTAGTAGGTTAATTTTAAAATTTTGGTTAGTAGCCTTTACAAAATAAATAATTGTATGCAGTCATGCATATGCAGTAAATGTGGCTCTCTTGGTCAGATCTCCATCTGAAAGCTAGATGTATTGAAGTTTTTTTCCCCTCTTCACACTCGCCTCCTTGGCATGTTCTGCTGAATTCATAGCAGTGTGTAATGCTCTTATTCTCAGATAAGAGAATGTCTGATCCTTGCTTTAAGACAAACATTTCTTTTAATCTCTGAAAATCTAGCTTCAGTAATCTATCACTCTCAGTGGCAATTAGTTGCTACATATCTGTTTTTCATAAGCACTTTTGACTTGCTCTCTATGTTTAAAATAAACCTTAATGGTGTGTGACTAAGGAAATCTAGAGGCTACTGCATTACCTGCATTGTAGGAGTAGATTAGAAATTAGGAAAATCAGGAAATCTGATTTTAATTACTTATTTTTTTTCTTTGTAAATGTCAGCAGTTACTTGGAGTTAGGGAGTTACAACATGTATTATCTGCCCCTCGTGTAGATTTAAATTTTTCAAAAAAGGGGGGGAAGCAGCAACAAAGAACATATAGATACAGTGTTTTACAGGGAAGTGACAAGAATTTCAAATGGATGTGAGTTTGAAATGTTGCATGAGAAATGAAATGGTTATAGCTTAAGACCAAGAGACCAGAGAGAAATAGCACTCATTTAATGAGCTCTAGCATATTCTTTCTATGTCACTATAAGAGTTAATTCTGCTAAATAAGTAGAATATAAATATGCCTTTTTAAAAGGTGGTTTTAACTCTTGGCTTCATAGGATTTTAAAGTATTGGATAAAAGTATAATTCCCAGACATATAATAAAGAAAAATTGAAATTAACATGTTCAAGTGTTCTCAGTTGGTTTTGGGGTGGGGTTTTTTTTGTCTTTTTTTTTTTTTTTTTGTTGTTGTTGTTGGTTGGTTGGTTGTTTGGTGGTTTTTTTCCCCAGAAAGTAGTATGACTCTAATTTGGGTGAGTTTTTTTAGAAATAGTTGTGTTAATGATGTATTACAATTCCGTACTATCTGCATTAGGTTATTTTTTTGAAAAGAATGCTGAAGGGAAGACAGTAAGAAAACCTCCAAGCCCCCAAACAAACAAAACCCCAAACTGATATACTTCAGAATAATACCCAGAATCTAAAAGTCACCATTGAGAGGTAGAAGCTTAAGCTAAGACCGTTTTTTCTTTATAATGAAGTGATAGATACTTCTGAATTACACATGTGCTTTGTGATAAAATTACAACTGAGGCACTGATAACAAATCTTGTCTTAGCAAAATTTAGCAGTGAGACCTTGGACTCTTAAAACTAAGGATATCTTAATTTTTAGCAGCTCCTACTATTTAATTTTATTGAAAATGGCAGTAGGAAATTTCTAGTGAATAATTCCCTCTCAGCACTAACAACTGGTGGTGAATGGGGAGAAATTGGATCCTTTACTTTTTTCTTTTTCAGCAAACACTACCTGAGCAAAAACAGTTAATCATTACTTATTTTTTTCATAAATAAGGCTTAGGGGTTTTTCCCAGGTCTTATCAGCTAGTTGAGGCTTTTAGACATAGCCAAATTACTTTTTTTTTAAAAAATGATTCTTCAGAAGTTGGTTTCAAAGAGCTGCTTTTAATAAGTAACTGAAAAATTGGTTTCTTTAAGTATTTGCATGTTTGAGATCTGTCTTTTTTGATTCAGACATGGTTAAAAATACCAAAAAGCTTAAATGTTCTGAATGAAACATTCTGCAAGTGGGCGATGTGTGTGATGTAGGAATCTTACTGAAAGTGTAGTACTCCTTAGAATAAACCAATATTAGTAATTAGTAACTTCTCATACAGAGTTAAAGGACCCTTTTTATCTTTTTCCATAACATTTTTCTGTGAAGCACTCAATACTGCCAAAATGCAGAATGAATAGGTTGTTTAATCTCTGTATTGTTCAGAACAGGGAAGAAGTTTCTCCAGATAACCTCCCTTGCAGTTCTCTTGTTTCATTGACATCTCTGACTGAAATCAGAGGATTGTAGTATTTTGGCTCTTGCCACCTAGAGATAAGTACAGAAACAAGTAGCTGTTAATTTGATCTGTTGATTCGGATTTGCTGTTGCGATTTCAAGGCCTGTGGCACCAGAGGACTCTGCACCAGGGTTTTCCAGCATCATTGACCTTGCTTTCCTTTCTGTGAGCTATATGCTAGGGTCTCTCGTATTATTACTGTTTTTTAAATCCTGTTGTGAAGGTACCTAAACATGCCATATCATTATAGAGTAGTGTGGCATTGGATGACTTAGGATGTTAGAGACTTCCCCACCAAGCTACTGAAAAACCTCGCTGTAAGCATATAAGATTGCCTCAGCTCCCTCATTAGGAACTCAAGTTAAAACGAATATTTTCCCATTCTGCTGTCCTTGGGCTTCTTTGTTTAAAATACCATTCTTGTTTTGTATACTGTCTCTTTGAAATCTACTTACAGTGGGTATACACTGAATATCCTTGAATATAATTGAGAGGCTAAGAATTATCATAAGAGGAAACATTCATTATGAAATTTCAGATAAGTGTCTTCAGAGAATTCCAAAATAGAGATACAAATTTTTTAAAACCTCATCTCATAGTGTTATTTTGAATTTTGAACAAATGCATGTATGCTAACTCACTATTCAGATATAATGTTGCAACTAAGACAGCTGACATGTAAAGGTAGTTGTGAACAGCTTTTCTTGATTCGTTGTCAGTTAAATCCCTGATCTTATCACATATTGAAATATTTCAAACAGTGCTACATTCCTAACCTTTTATTGAGGTTACTGGTATTACAGTGGAGTTGCAAATGGCCCTAAACTCTAAAATGTTTCGAAGTCTGTTAGTCACACACTTGGGACATAGCCCCTTTTTCTAGTTAAAAAAATTTAATGTAGGATATATACTTAAGCTAATAATCTGTATTTACAATGTAGAATTTACTGCAAAGTTTTAATATTAAGGTTTGAATGTCTAGTTTTAGAAATATATATAGAATAGCATATTGTCTTTATCTCCAAAGGCATTATATTGTACTTCTAGCAAGCGCGCCGACAGAAAAACAGCGACTAGAATGGTGAGTAATCCTTCAGATCAAAACAAAAAAACCTCCCCACCAAACAACAAAAACAACACCTCCCTTCCCCCCTACCATCAACCTTGGACATGAGGGAGTATCTAGTATATCAGGTGTCTTCTTAATGAAAGAAAGTGGAGCTTCAGTGTTTCAAAATTAAATGGATAAAGATCGTAGAGTTTTGAAAAAAAAAGTTGAAATGAAAAACTGGGGAGTAAAGGCTGTTGCTTGAATTTTTCCTTAACAGCATGGTCAGATTTACTTTACAAATGCCTTGTGCACTTTTTTAAATAAGCAGTGTGTGGAGGTATGTTTTCAGTCACTTGAAATGCTGTTTCTCAAAACAAAAATTCCCCTTTCCCATGTTTCTGATCTCTTATTAGCGAAATTTTAAGATTGGCAGGTATTGGGAATTTTCTTCACCTCTAAAATTCATCATCTGAAACCAAAAGAATATTGGATAAATATTTGGTGGTTCCTTCTGACTGCCTTTTACTTGATGTGTAATGTCTTGTATTTAATTTCGTTTGTAAAATCAAGCCACAGAGAGAGCTGCAGGGCATTCTTAAGCTTCCCTTGTGTCAGTTTTTGTAACGCCTTAACTGAAATTATTGATCTGAATTAATCTGTCATGCACTAATTCATTAGTACTCTCAAGTATTAATATAAGGAGAATGTTGAGGATTTTATCCTGATATATGATGTTAGATACTTCTGTTATTTCCTTAGATACTTCTGTTATTTCCTGTTAATGAGATGTTGTTAATAAATGACATTTATACAGGGTGGGCTTGGTGGAATCAAAAATCCGTATTCTAGTTGGAAACCTGGAGAAGAATGAATTCATTACACTGGCTCATGTGAATCCACAGTCATTCCCAGCACCCAAGGAGAATCCGGACAAGTAAGCAAACCCATTTTCTTCATTTAGCAGGGAGAAGCTAACTGAAGCACAATTTCATTAATAAATAAATGGACATTTTTATAGAATCTTAAAAGGATTAACTTTTAATGACAGCACCTAAAGGCAAACAATGTTCAGCTCTTCTTAAGTACTATTTGTGAAATTAGGTACTCTTTAATTCTTTATAAAAATGTTTCTAAATCAGAAAAGAAGGGGAAATGTATTTTTGTTAATAACTGTATTAATTGCATAATTTCTTGCCAACATGTATAGATTACTGCTACTTAGCTGATGCTGTTTTAATTGTGAGGAAGCACTGAGAATCTGGGACAACATCAGGCACTGTAGTAGAACGGAGGTCTTGAGTAACCAAGTTCATTTAATTTTCCAAAATTTAGCAGCTGGGATGAATATCACTGAAATCATAGTAATTGTTAGAATTTGTCAGGTTGTGGAAACAGTGGAGAGAATATCAAGTACTTCAGATTGCTGAGAATTTTAAATGTTTTTTGACTCCTTCTTCCCGCTGCCACTCCTTCCTCCCCGATTCAAAACAGTGATTCCAGGTGTGTGGGGGCTGAAAACTCTTTTAAAACTTTATTTTGAGATAGCATTGTAAGGAATTCGTAAGGATTCGTAAGGAATCATACTTTTGTGTGAAGTGCAAAAATAGGGGAGAAATTCTCTTTACTGGGATATCTGAAAAGCCCTGTTACCCTTGCACAGAGCCTTTTCCACACATTAACTGCTTTAAGTACAGTGTGGTGCTACTTTTTTTTTTTTTTAAAGGGGTTATATAATTATTGTATGCATATTCCGAGTAAAATTGGACGAAAGCAGGCAGTACCTCTTCAGCACCATTTAGTGGGTGGTTAGAGCTACAACTGCCTGCATAATCGGAGGCTCCGATTAGCTGTTATTTCAGAGGACTTGATGCTGGCAACACTTCCAGGAAAGGTTGTCTTCCCAGTGTATACAAAGGACATTCTTTCACTTTCCCATGTGAAGGGGAGCTGTCAAAGAGAGGTTTTTAACTGAAACCTGCAGTTTGTGATCAGTTGCAGCTAAGAAATTTGAGCATTGAAGACACGTTTAGGTTGCAAAATGGAAGTTGCTTAGTTGGGGAATAGCTTCTAATTACTTTCAGTGCCTTTATAGTTGCTATGGCTAGTTGAGAGCTGGTTACTCTCATGCTAATAGCTACATGAGAGGATCTATATGGAAGCACAATTGAATGGAGTAATCTGATGATCTTACGTAATTTGCTGGAGGTAAATGTGTAGCGTTTCATGACTTTCATATTGTGAATGAGAAGGGAATATTGTTACTCAGCTTTGGTTTTGGCTTTTGTATGTCTAGTTTCCTATTGCTACTGGAGCTAAAACGTACAACTGTTGTCTATTGCAGTAAATAACTTCTTAAGTTAGTTAATTCTGTCAGTATTACATGACTTTTATATAACATTTTCCAGGGAAGAATACCGTACAATGTGGGTGATTGGGTTGGTGTTTAAGAAAACTGAAAACTCTGAAAATTTAAGTGTTGATCTTACCTACGACATTCAGTCTTTTACAGACACAGGTGAGTTCTGCTTTCTAGGTGTTCTGGTATTAATAAACTTGTTGAAGTTTTTGTCTTTGCTCAAAATGTAGTCTTTATTCATAATGCTCATAATAGTAGTAGAATTGTATCTACACAGAGGGATTCAGCCAAGGAGTTAGGGGTTTCATCTAATGAAACACATTTTCAATGAGTTTTAATGCTTCTAAACACTTCAGACTAATCACTTTCAGTTTGTTCTCATTAAAAGTGATAAAAATTATCCACACATCTTGCAGATCTCACTAGAAGTGTGGTACATTATTTTGTCATCTTTATTAAACAGATGAATTAGTTATCATATGTGAACTAGCAAGCTTAACCTCAAAAATTTACAGTATAGTTTAAATATTTTTGTTACTTGGTGAAGCTAAATTTATCAGTGGATTAACAAAATGTCTTTTATTCCATGGTTTTTCATACTAGATAATTGATTCAGTAACTTCAGCTTTCATGTCCAACACTCACTGTAAGAGAGCTTTTTGACTTCCTGATGTTTACGTTTTGATTCATAAAAATAACTTAGTACACACATAAGAAATTTTGTAAGCAAAGAATTGGTAACAGCTGGAGAGTGTGACTCCAGAGTGTCAGGAACAGTAGCTTTGACAGATTCATCTAATACATTTGCCTTTTTTTTTTTTTTTTTTTTTTGCAAACAACAGTTGAGGCTCAAGTATTCTGTGTTTAGAGTTGAAGGAATAGGTTCAAATGTTACCTAATGCAGCCCTTGTCTCTGAATTTTTTTTTCCTCAGTTAGTCTGAGGAAGCAAGGCAATTGGACACCTTGACACCCCTCTACCTCACACCTTTGAATGCAATAAGTATATAGGTATATTTATAAAACATGCCAAAGTTTCAAAGTTCTTTCTTGTCATATATAGCTGCAGAGGGCCATCTCTTTCTTGAGAGGTGAAATATTTCTTATGGTGAATGAGAAATTATAGCAGCTATAGGAACATCATTCTAATTTTTGAGAATTTAGAAAAGACAGTACCTTTGCAGCTGCTTTGAAGGAGTGCGGGAATTCAGAAGTTACAGTTTCTCAGTTCTTTTATTGTTTATAAACAGATACTTCAGTAGTATACTTGTCAGAGATTTTGGTATGAAAAGACTAAAACTTGCACTTACGATTTTGAATGTGATTTATTTGCATTATATTCCTGAAGTTTGTCTAAATATATGCACTTATAAGTGGAGTAGCATTTCATCAAGATCCTTATAAACTGTGATGCAGAGTTTTCGATTTGTGAATACTCTTCCAGAAGTAACAATCTAGTAAATAATTTCTTTTTGTGTGTTGTGGGTTTTTTGGTAATCTGAAATTAATGTATGTCTGTCTTCATTGTTTTTAATCCATCCTAAAGACTTCTTTGCACTGTCTTTTGGAATAGACCGTAAGATTTTATCAAAAGTAACTAAGCATTTTCCAGGATGAAATTAAAGAATAGCTTGCTTTTTAGCGGGAGCAAGGGGAGGAAGAGAGACATGAAGAGTGATCTAGATTTTCCTTGTGTGGAAACTTTGACAAGACCTAATGTCAGGAATATGGAATGCTTTAACCATGTCTGGTTTCGTTGAATATTCTTCTACCCTAGCTGTCACCTGTGTAATTTTTTACAAAGAGGCTTTATATGCTTCTTCAATACCAAGAAGTAGTGCAGTACTCTCTTTAATACTCAGTATTTATTGAACTCTTTGTGTGCCCCTCTCTCAACACCTTTTTAATTACATGTTCACAGCCTATTCAGTGAGATTCCTTAATGTTTATAGAGTAGATAGTGAATAAGGGAGAAATCTCTTGAGTTTTTGTATTTAAGATCTACAGAACCAATTTTATTCATACATCTGCCTCAGCTTTTGTTTAACATTGTGGAGACTGTCAGTGTGAATTAACAAGCTTTTTGTTTTAACCTGGCTTTACTTGAACCAGGATCCTGGGTTCCAGTGCAGTTCTTGTACTAGTGCCTACCATGTTGACTTACCAGAAGCAGATGTTCTGAGGTGAACATCTAATATATAATATATTAATATAGTAGACAAAATTAAATGAAACAAAAACTAACCAAACAAACCCACCAAAGCAACCATACAAAATTAAGGAAAAACACCAAAAACATACCAAAGCAAGAAAAAAGCCCAACAAAACAGAAAAAACCCAACCATAAATTACTTTAATATAAAAACTTAGTGGTGTATGAGTTGCCACAGTAATTTTAATACATTAGGTGGCACGTGAACACTTAACTCCTAATTTAAAACCCATTTGTTGCAGGAGCTGCATAAATCACCTGTGAAGAAAATAATTTAATGTAAATACTGTAATTCATATGAGAAAATTTTATTTCTATATTTAGTCCCTTTGAGAAGAAGTGAACAGGTTGCTTCAGAGCTCTTGTAGTTAAAACTTATTAAAAATAAACTTGTTAAAAACTGTATGCTTCCAAGACATTTTTCTTGAAAAACAGGTCACCTGTTTCCAAACCGATGTTTGTGTTTGTACTGTCAGTGCTAGTGTGGTAGGTAGTTCCCCTTCTTCCTCCAGAACAAGGAAACATTAGTCTTGTTCTTGAGGGCAATAAGTGCTCTGAACTGCAAATTGTTTCTGCCTGGGCAAGTAAGTGGACTTTGCAAGATGCTTCAGTATGTCTTAATATTATTCTAATTGTGTAGTTTATAGGCAAGCAATAAACAGCAAGATGTTTGAGATGGATATGAAGATTGCTGCAAGGCATGTGAAACGTAAGCAACTTCACCAGCTGCTACCTAATCACGTGCTTCAGAAAAAGAAAAAGGTAAACTTCGTTAATATTTGAGAGCAATGAAAACGCCATTGCTCTCAAATTTTTGATTCTTAGGTTTACTAATCAAAGAATTAAAATCACATTTTGAGCTCTTAATTTTACCTGCAATATGATCGCATTTGAGTGTAGCAGTATTATTAGGTGCACTAAATATAATACTAGATTTTTCAGAACATCAACAATGTGGATAGCATCTTCTTGCCTGGCTGAATAGCTTACATGTGTGGCCATATATAAGAGTGGTAGCATTAGTTTTTAATTAAGATGCTGCATTGGATTATTGTTTAATTTTAGTGGAGTCAGGAAGAAGGGGTGGGACTTGGAGCAATTCAGTCTGTTTCAAAATCTCTGCTGCTTTGTATTACCTTAATCTGAGAGCAATACAGGTTTGCTTGGATTTTTTAATAGCTAAACCACTGTTACATATTCTGTTTTAAGTGTAGCTGAATAACATGCTTTATTTCTATAGCTATTTTATATTGAATGCTGTTTTAAGGACTAGGAAGTCTTTATTGACACCAAGTGTAGATCTGTTTCAGAGAACAATGTAAATATTAAGTAATACGTCTCTTTAAGTAGTAGTACTATGTCAGAAAAGGGTTTTTCTTCTCCATGGACTAAGTTCAAATCCTCTTTAAATTCTTTTTATGTACATCAGTTTGTTTTGATGAACATCAGTTGCTTTAAAGTTAATGAAAGTATTTATAAGTCCACAAAACCAAAGAAATTTGAAAAAAAGCTGAAAATATAATCATTAAATACAGTAACAGTTGGTTTTTGAACATGGTTGTTTCTGAAAAATCTGTACCAGAGCTGTGAACATGAAAACGTAAATGCTTGTAGTGAGAGGATAGTGGATTATTTACGTGTAAAAGGGTTTGAAAGTTGTCCATTAAAGTTTGTATTTTGAAATAACTTTAATTTCTGGTTTTTTTAAACGTTTAATTAGACTAACAGAGTTTTCCTTTGCCTTGTGGCTTGCAGCACTCGACAGAAGGGATCAGGTTGACAGCTCTGAATGACAGCAGCCTAGACTTGTCTATGGACAGTGATAACAGCACGTCTGTGCCTTCGCCTACCAGTGCTATGAAGACAAGTCCGTTGAACAGTTCCGGAAGTTCTCAGGGGTAATGAAGACTTTCAGTCTTGTTGCTGCTTTCTCTTCCTGAATTACTTATGTTAAATACATGGCAAATACTGCACACGAGAGATCACTGTTACCAAGGTGGGAATGTTCCAAACTGGATGGAGACTGTAAACACTCTTACTTCCAGTTTGAGCACTAGACCGAAATTTGGGAAATAGGGAGCATGGCACTGGACCTGAGATGAGGAATTATAAAGTTGGGTAAAAATGCTTAGAAGAACACGATGATACAAAAACTTGGGCCCTGCAGTAGGAGGCTATGAGAGGTAATGAGCAAGTAGTTGTGAGGGTGAGTAAGTAATTTTGTGAGTTTTGGATCCAACTGTGAAACAGTAGAGAGGTTTAGATTTTCTGTCTGGGAAATCAGTAGTGCTACTGCTGTTACTGATGATACCTATGCAAATTACCTTAGGAACATAATTTTCCCTTGGTAGTTTCAGAGTGTACATGTTAAAGTTTCCTTAATACTAACTTTCTGTATTAAGTCTTTTCCTACCTTAACTCCAGTTTGCCCCAATAAATGAGTTTACTCTGTTCTTTAAAGAGTCTCATGTTCATCTCTTTGATACATATAGAAGTTATCAATCTCCTACAGTTCAGCAGTATTACACATATATTATAGGATATGTAGGATGACATACTTGACTTAGTCCTTCTGACAAATGTTCTTTTAGTTAGTCTTCCTTGGTAAATCATTAACAGTAGTGGATACCACTATCTGTGCCATTGAAGTAAGTCTGTGATACCTAGGATGTCACAGGTGAAGTGGAAATTGCCCTTGGTTGATTTTACACACACACTGCTTCCCAATTTCTTGAAGATCAAAAAAGGATCGTTTTTGTGGTTGATCACTTGAAGCCCCAGACATTTTCTTGGGATGATTTTAGACTGAAATCATCATTGTAACAGTGTGTGTAAATTAAAAACACATTTTGTTCTAGTCCTTCTACACTGGTTTTGTTTCATCCTTTAGTAAATAGTTGCTATGTTTTCCCCTGCACATTATTTGGGTGGACACTGCCTTAATTTTTGCCTGTCTTTTAAATACAAATGAGATACAAATAAAATTAGACCTTTTCCTGGTCTCAAAAACTGTCACTGAATGATTTAAATTTAATATTTGTAATAGCTTCCATTGCTTGTGTTTGATAGTAGATTGCCAGTGCTCATTCTTACCTTTTATTGACATAAGTTCTGTTCTGTAATGTAGGTAAAATACCAGCTCTGATTACTGGTCACACATATGATATGATGAAAGGCAGATCATGTAGCACCATAGCTTTACTAATGTCTTCAGCATTTCATAATTTTTCTCTTTTTAGCAGAAGCAGTCCTGCGCCAGCTGTAACAGCAGCATCTGTGACCAACACACAGGCTTCTGAAGTCACTGTGCCACAAATAAATTCCAGTGAAAGCTCAGGGGGTAAGGAAAATGGCATAGCATATTGTTTCTGTTGAATTTTTGGTAATGTTTATAAGGCAGTTTTTCTTCCAGTTTGAGTCTTCTAGTCTTTATTTAACACATGCTGTAATGTGTTCTCCTTGATACACATAGTTCAGTAATTTCTTTAGGATTCAGAAAATCATAGAGGAATATTTGTGCTGTCATGTTTATTTCTTTTAGGGATTTATATTTGTTGTGCGCAATAGCAGTAGTGTTCCAATGACCTAATGTAGGTCTATAGTTTGATTGGCTAAATGAGAAAAAACTATCTAAAGCTGGAAGAACAATTTTTATATTTATTTTTAATTCATTATGTAGTTAAACTCAAGGTGGTTCTGTACTGTGTGTTTGTAGTCTGTGCTCCCATGTTCCCGCTCCTTGTGCTTCATGAAATTGATTCTAGGAATGAAAAAGACTCAGATGTAAGCAGAAACACGTTCCTTACTGATGTCTGTTCAGATATGTCCCACCGTGTGTGCTGACTTTATCCTCCATTTTTCTGCAAGAAAAAGTACACTTTACTTAAAAGTAATTGAAAAATTTGACAATTTAGTCAAAGAATAAAAGCATCTGGTGAAAATGTTCTCTTAGAGTCAGCTACTCTTCTTTTTTGACGGAGCTTTAGCTGTGTACAAGGAGCAAGTCTGAAATAGATGGGAAAGGGGAGTGACTGGTTAGCCTTTCAAGATGAAATCTCTCATTTCGCTCTTGACGTGTGGCATGATTTAGTCTTACTTCTCTCTGATTTTTATCGTGTCACAGGTGCATCAGTGTGAGTAAGTTTGTCCATGAGCACTAAATGGAGCTTAAATGGCGTGACTGGTTTTTGGATTTGGAAGCGTATCAGAAGTTGTTCATTCTTATATTTTGGTTAATCAAAATGTTAATCACCTGATAGTTGTTAATGAAAAATTTCCTCAATGTATTTTTTCTCATCCTGGAGCATCTCCCTATGTGCGCTTATTGGTTTGAGGTAGGCAATTGATGAGATAGAGCTTTGTCATATGGAGCATTTTTCAAAAGGATGTATATAGTATCAATTCTTTATTTGATGCTCTGTGATGACTTCATATTTGTCATTGCATAATCTAAGCCTGAGAAGTGATAAACTTTATTTTTGAGTGAAAAAGGGAGTATAAGATTGCTCTTGGATTTGATTTAAGGCAGTCTTGGCAATGCATAAATATGGCTGAGTACAGAAGCAGTAGAACTTCAGGTACCACAAATAATACAGCTGTATTAGTAGAGAGCTCTGCCTGGGCTCATATAGCCTGCCTTAAGCAGGGTTAATTAGGCTAAGCAGAGTGTCATTGCCGTGGCTACCCTGTGTCTAGTACAGGAATTGTTTCTCAGAATCATAGAATGTTAAGGGCTTGGAATGGACCTAAAAGGTCATCTAATCCTAACCCGTCCTGTCATGGGCAAGGGACACCTCCCACTAGACCAGTTTGTTCAAGGCCTTAGCTGACCTGGCTTTGAGCACTGTCAGGGTTGGGGCATCCAGAACTTCCCTGGGCAAGCTGTTCCAGTGTCCCACTACCCTCTCGGTAAAGAATTTCTTCCTAATACCTAATCTAAACATCCCCTCTTTCAGTTTATACCCATTACTCTTTGTCCTGTCACTACAGTTCTGACAAAGATCCCCTCTTTGGCTTCCCTGTAGGCCCCCTTCAGATACTGGAAGGTTGCCGTGAGTCCTCCATGCATCCTTCTCTTCTCCAGGCTGACCAGCCCCAACTTTCTTAGCCTGTCTTTGTAGGGGAGGTGCTCCAGTCCTCTTACCAACCTCGCGGCCTCCTCTGGACCTGCTCCAACAGTTCCATGTCCTCCTTCTATTGGGGACACCAGAACTGTACGCAGCACTCCAGGTGGGGTCTTGCAAGAAGCAGAGTAGAGGGAAAAAATCCCTTCCCTCAACCTGCTGCCCACGGTCCTTTGGATGCAACCCAGGACACTGTTGGCTTTTGGTGCTGCGTGAGCACATTGCCAGCTCATGTTGAATTTTTCATCAACCACCACCCCCAAGTCTTTCTCCTCAGGGCTGCTCTCAGTCACTTCTCTGCCCAGCCTGTGGATGTGCCTGGGATTGCCACAACCCCGGCATAGGACCTTGAACTTGCTTTATTGAACTTCATGAGGTTTGCACTGACCCACCTGTCCAGCCTGTCCAAGTTTCTCTGGATGGCATCCCGTCCCTCCAGTGTGTCAACTGCAGCACACAGCCTGGTGTCGTCAGTGAACTTGCTGAGGGTGTACTCAAGGTCAAGAATGAGCTTGAAACTAAACTCTGCGGTGTATGCACACCTGCTGTTCCAAACATGATGCTTACACCATTAACTGTACCACTTCCTTGATGCCTGCTTGATGTCAGGGGTTTTGATTAGAGACCAAAAATACCAGTGATTGAACTGAAATGATTGTGTCGACTCCTCTTGTTGAAGATCTTTAAATTATTTGTCCATAGGTACTTCAAATGAAAGCATTCCTCAAACTGCCACACAACCAGCCATTTCTCCACCACCAAAGCCTACCATCTCTAGAATTGTTCCCTCAGCGTATCTATTAAATCCATCACCAAGAAGTTCAGGAAATGTTGCAACAAAAATGCCTAGCCCTGTCGCAGCAGTGAAAAGGACATCTTCTCCCCATAAAGAAGAATCTCCTAAGAAAATTAAAATTGAAGAGGTATTTGAGATTTTGAGATCATACCGTAGCAATGTTCAAAACTTTGAATATTCATTTCACCCAGATTGCCAGTTCTCATATTCCAAGTTTCAGATGTTTCCTAATCTGATTGCATTGCTGCTTGATGTTTTCAGCTTGCCAAGGTGTTTTTTATTTTGTTGATACTCATCATGTGACACATGTACTGCATTAGCACAAATGCTTAGAATCTAAATTCTTGTCTTAAAAGTAATTATTTTGGTAAGCCTATGTTATGCTAGGTCTTACAACTGATTCTGTCCTTATAAACACTTTGACCTTATTTTCTTGTTGATTTTTTAAAAATATGTTTTTATGATTTGTGATAGTTTCTGTGTTTGCTTTTCAGCAGGATGAAATAAGTGAAGATACTAGCTGTATAGATTTGAATGAACATGAAAAAATGGAAATGAAGGTATCTATACCTAGACTATATAATTTCGTGTATATTAATTGGGATTCTTCCTTGTGAAAATTACTGTGTTTCTCTCTAGGAATGACTAAGAGTGTGTCTAGATATAGACTCTCCAGTAAAGATATCAAAATTATATGTTATTTTTTTAATATTTATGTCAGTATTGATGAATTGCAGTCCATTGCCTACTTCCACGCTAAGTTGAGCCTGAATCCCTAGTCACATACGACTGTCATTTCTTTGCTGGTCATTCACATGGTATTATGCATTGTGAAAAAATTAGTCATGATATTTATATTTTAGGTTGTTAAATTAGATCAGGGATGTGTTAATATGCTGTGTTTTGCCTGCATCCAAAACCTTATGTGTGTTAATTAGTGAAAGAACAATTGTCCTATGTATTCTACTGGGAGTTTGCATGTTGGGCTGAGAATCGTAAAGCCAACCACCTTGTTCACTTTTTAGATAAAAAAATTTCAAGTCATGGTAAGTAAATCTTCTCTGGCAGTGAAATTATTGTGTGAAGTTACAGCATACTCTTTGAGGACTTTGGAGATGGTCACGATCCGCTAATACTAGCGGGGGTTGTGATGGTTCGTTACCTTGATCTCAGAGTGCAAAAGAAACAGAAATAGGGAAAGTTTTTTGCTTTAATCAAAACAATGCACCTTTATTGACTGCCAACAGCATGATTGTGGGATAGAAGAGAGGGGAGAGATATGGGGAAATAAAGGATAGAGAGAGAGAAAGGAGGGGAGGTTTAATAGCTACCAACGGCGAGCCGGGATCCTCATGGTCCGTCTTCTTTCCGTGGGGAGATCTAGAGGTTCTGGGAGAAGATCTCGAAATGGGGTCTCTTCAGAAAGTTCTTTTACAGTCTTTTCGAAAGCAAGGGGTAACGGGCCAAAAAGGTAGGGGAGCAAAACCCATTGTTTTGGGGTAATTTTCAAAGCGGAGGGCAGTTAGCCAAAGAGGTAGGGGAGTAAGACCCATTGTTTTAGGGTATTGGTGCAGGGTCCGGGCACGGAACATTCCTTCTTGCTCCAGTGCAGTCCTTCCCGCCTGGGCAGCAAGGAACAGCACCAGAGCAACCTGTTCAGTGTGCACACCTGCAGGCACTTGGCAGACCTCCCACCTCGGACTGGGTAGGGCTCCTGTGCCCTTCCCCCCTTTGGGGTTTTCAGGGTCTTTCAGTCTTTGTCCTTGTCGATGATTGTGAGACAGATGAGGGATCCACGGACCATCTCTTACAGAGATTCAATGCGCCCCTCCAGTATCTTGTAATTTAGCAGACAAATTTTCTGCTTAGTGATGAACAGGAAGGGTGACAGACTCTTTTTAGCCATATGATAGCAGCTCTCCACTTGGGATTTTGCAGTTTTTATGGTGCACATTCTGTAGTCTCTGGAATACTCTGGAAATTACAGTTATGCTTAAATGTAAGTTCTTTGGTTTATAGCTTCAACGCCCTTAAGCGAGGAATTGTATCTTGGTAGGCAGTCACCTTGAAATGTCTCTGAACTTAAGACAGGTGAGGGCAGAAATACATGTAAGCACTTAAGCCTCACTGCAAAAATAGATGTACTGGATACAGATCATTATAAAAGACATAGGTAATCCTGTTAGTTTTTATTGGCAGTCTCCTCTAAGTCTTTGTCCTTAATATTTATGGAAGGAAATGGTGGAATTAAATTTCTTGAATTAACATAAACATAGGTTTTCTTCCATTGAAATGCATGGCTTTTTTTAGGGTATGGTTACTAAATGGTACAATTTGAACTAGCGGACTGTTTTTATTAAAATGAGAAGGTGCCATTGTCCTGCTTTAGTCCTGTAGTCCCACTGTTGAACCTGAAAATCAGACTCTGACACTCATGTATTTATTTAGAAAGCTGATTCAATCCATTAAAGCAGCAGGAAGTCTTTCCTGGCAGAATGGCAAAAGCTGTGCAAAAGCAGTTAAATTTTTAAACAAATTCTGTAGCTTTTCACATGATCTTCCATGATAATACACTTTTTGTCTGTAGTGAGTTGAATGATATGTAATGTTTTGCTATAGGATTCTGTATAAAAGGTGTTAATTGGTTAAACAAGTGACAGCTGAGAAGTGATATAGCTTGTGTTGATGTCAAATCCCTAATTGAAACATTCTCTAGTGTGGTGATTCCTGCAATATAAAAGGAAGGGTGTCAATGCAGCAAGCACCAATGCTTGCATTTTTCTTTTGCACAATATGAAGCATTCTGGAGTTCTAGGAGTTCTGTGTAAGTAGCTCATTGGAAGTGGGGGTAACTGTGGTGATGCTTTTGTTTTTTTCAGGAGCAAATTGAGACAGAAGTGAATGTTAATTCTCAAACAGAAACTCTTCAGACAACTTCTCTGCAAGCTCCTCAGGTACTGTTTTTAAAAGCAATACTACCATGCATGTGTGTGTATGCTAATCTGTGATGAAAGCATTGAAACTGAAATGAGTCCAGATGTTAAAAGTAAATGTATAATTTTAAATATAAATCCACTATATGGAAAGCTACTTGTTGTTCCTGTCACAATTTTTGTGTTTTAGATGGTCATTGATCTTATTGAATGTGCATTGTAGCTAAACTGTATGGCTTTCCATACAAACTGACTGAAGCTGGATTCACTCTTCTGAATTGTGCCTTCAAAGTAAGGGGTTCTGTTTATTCCTTTGTGCTTTGCACATCACAGAATAATCCTTTCTAACAAGGCAACAAATGCTTTTAAATAGCTGCTGTTCAAAGATATCCAGATAGGGGTTGAGGATGTCTGAAATGTAACTTCAGATTTTAATATTTGGTATGAGAGAGAAGCTGCAAGCTTGTCACTCCTTAGCCAGCTGGTGTTAGCAGTGTAAGGTCCTTTGGAAAATAGTAAGAGTTGTGTGTCACACTTGAATCATTAAAGTATGTGTAGTAAATGTGTTAGTTGAAAATGGAGATTGTTGCAATAATAATAATGGTATTTCTTACTGGACATTTTGAACTATATGAGCAGTACTGAATAAAGATAGCAAAACTGTTTGGCAAAAACTGTAGATGCTACATGGACTTCCTAGACTACTTCAGGGAAGTTTTTAGATTGTCCAGTTTTATTTTATCTGTTGTTGAGGGGGGATTATATGAAGATTTGTAGCTTTTTTACAGATTGTGTGGTTGTTACTTGAGCAAAAGTAATCTGGAAACTACAAAAGGATGGTGAGCCTCTTCTGTAATTTTTCGGTGTTTTTGTTGGCTTTGTTTAAAACACTGCCCATGTTGCAGAAAATAGAAACATGTCAAACTGCAGATCAGCACCAATCAGGGGGTTACTCAGGGCAGCGGTGATGCGAGGTTCAGAGCTATTTTGCCCTGGGTCCTTGCTACTTTGTGCTTTGCTACTGCATCAGTCAGTGTTAACTTGATTGATTTATTTTTAATAAAGCAGCAATTAAGAGCAGTCATCTTAATGCAGTTTTCCCCATGTATCAAATGTACCTTGTTTGAATTTTTAATATTTATAATGCAAGAAAACATTTTATGATAAATGTTGTGAAGTATTGCATAATAACTGGGTTATTGGGATGGAAAATAATGTGCCACAGTTGAAGTGAAAATACTAAAAAAAAAAAAAAAACAAACCCAAAACAATCACCCCAACCTTAGAGGCTTGTAAGGCAAGTGAGATATTAATGAGTCTCACTGAATCTTTCTTGAGTGTGTTTCTTTTCTGTGTTTTCCTTTTGTTTGCTTTAGATACAATTTTGCTGAATGGTATTTAAGTCTTTTAAGTGAGAAAAAAGTGTTCAGATTCTTGTCAAGATGTGGAATTCTTAACACATTCATACAGTACCTTTTTAGAGTTTGTTATACCTTTTTTCATGTAAATCTGAACCAATATGAAAAATTGGAAATTTGACTATAAAGAGTTTTTCAGCAGTTTGGAATGTGAATGTATGAAGACACGCACTTCGCATTGGGAACTGTTTTTCATCACTCACCTGTAAGGGCAGAGACTTAACACTGAATTGTTAAAAGACATTTTTAAATACTAAGTATGTAGATCAGATAGTAGATGTCACTGATCAAGCACCCTTATTATGTGGATGTTTTACTATAATACAGGTTATTAGCAGGCCCAGCTTTATCTGCAGCACTTGGTAATTTCTTGCAGTTGTCAAAAAAGGAAAAGCACACAAAGATTCTTGTACAAATTTTCTTTAGTAAAGACGGTGTAGGCAAAGGAAATACCTGCTTCGCCATTTATAATCTGTAATTATCTTCATATATTCCTAAAAAGTGTTCTAAAAATCTTTGTTTTGTAAGTTGATGCCAATTACTACAGTATTTTTCTTTACATTTACAAAGTTAAAATACAACCAAATTTCTTTTCTTTTCAGAAAACACCCAGTACAGACCTTTCAGATATCCCTGCTCTTCCTGCAAATCCTATTCCTGTTATCAAGAATTCAATAAAATTGAGATTGAACCGGTAAAAACCACCTCAGGGGTCCATAAACAGTATCTGCCAACTCAACCTGTTGTCTTCTAATGGTAGAAAAAAAGGAGAACGGAGGGTGCAAGACTAGAACATAATCGCAAATGGATTTAGGTATATTTTGTGCACTTCCCTTTCTGGACTAAAGTCGCCGCTTGATTGGAAGTCCAGGTTAGTATGTGAAGCCAGGAGTACAATTAATGTGTTAGCAACAGTTACATTAAATATTTCAAAGGATTACTGCCTTTAAAAACATGAACACTATTTGTAGCCATATTTGACATTCTGATTGAATTTGTTTGATGCATTGTTTCAAAATTGAGATAAAACTGGCATAAGAATCCCTTAAATGCACTTTTATGTACTTTTTTATTGGAGTATGACTAATTTTAGATCTTTAGCTGATAAACTTTCATTTTATTGAAGAATCTCTTCAATGGTAGAAATTTGCAAATTGGATTAAATTCTATGATATACTGTACATTGAAAACAAAGTGTATAGTATATTTAGTTCAACTGCCATCAAGCAGCAGTAAGTCTTTAAAATGTAATGTCAAATCTTGGGGTCATAAGACATAAGTTGAGAAAGTAATTGGGAAGTTTTGGTATTGGTGGGACATGATTAAGATGTGGTCTACTTTTATTTATAGGATTGTTTTAAGGTGCATACAGATCAGCAATCAAACAGTAAATAAACTTTCTTTTGAGCTAATTGAACTCCTTATTCCCTTTTTTTAATCCCTTTATTTCTTGGGAAAAGCTTTTGCATTTAATGTTGGGGGTTGTATTGTGGGTTTTTTTAAATTATTTTTTCAGCTAGTATGCACCACATAGGACAATAGTTATTTATACAAAATAAAAACAATCCATGTACTCATTTGGGTTCCCCCCTGCCCCTTACCTAGTTGTAATACCTTGTGGCCTCTAGGCACAAATTCAAAATTTGTCCCATGACTAAAGTGTTTAGGTAAATATTGTGTGCCTGTGAAATACACCACCTGTCTTGATGGCCTTTGAATCACTAAATATGATTTTTGTACACTCCATAAAGGTCCCGTATGCATTAAAAAGCTTCAAGTTTTAAATAAAGGCAAGAAGATTTTTCCCTAAGAATTTTAACCTTTTTATTTTTAGATAGTTCATCACTAGTTTTACATACTGAACAACACCAAATTTTTAAAAATCATATTTCTAGTAAGCACTTGACATCTAGTAAGCTCTCTTACTCCTATTTTTTGTTCTTGTAGTCCTATCAAAAAAATAACAACTTTTTGTTTTGAAAGAACTGAAGCTCTCACGGCAAAGAACAGCAGTATTTGAGGAACATGAGGGATACCAACAGTAATACCAGATGTAGATAACAAACTTCATGTTACTATTACTTAAGTCTGAAGTATGTGGGATGTCAAATCATACTTCCCATACTTTGATTAGCATGTTTTACGATCTCCCTTCTCCCATTGTGCTCCATCCTATTACACATGCATCTTTCATGTTACAAGTTAAATTACTTACACTCTTCCCCTTATCCTTCTAAATTAATTCTCCAAAGTCAGAGTGTAGCTTATCTTTTACTTAGGCTGTGCAGTAACTGAAGGGGTTTTTTTTTTGCCATTTGTCTAAGATGTCTAGTATACAATATTTCTCTTTTCCTTGCCCTGTGCAGCCTGCTGTCGTCCACCCCCCAAAGAAGGTTATATCTTAACAGTTGAAGTGTACAAGCTGTCTGTGTATTTTGTGTAGCTATGGAGTTTAGATCGAAATTGCCAGGCACAAATTTAGTCTTGTCATTTTGTTTACACATCGAAAAATCTTTTTCATTTTATTAAACGTTTCATGTAACTGCACCCAAGTTTTGCCAAGCTGGAAACTTGGAACCTTTCTGTATAGTGACTTTTTAATTCTAGTTTTCATAATCTGGAGATCAGACTGTTGCTTTCGCATGATGTACGTAGTGTCTCATGACTGGAGTTTGCTTTGTTTTATAGTATCTGTACTCCTTGTATTTTTCAAGAGCTATTTTGTAAACAGATGATGTATTTCTCCATTGAAAACACAATAAAAAACAGCACAATCCCACGGTTGTCTGAATTTTCTGAATGGACTAAATTGGTTTTACTTTCTTAATTCTTACTTAGCTCTTAAATTTTCTGCTAAGGCAAAATGCAGTATGGCCTAAAGGAAATATAATAGATAATGCTTATTTAGTGCACATCCATTTATGTTTGTTATAGGAAGTGGAAGTAACACTCAGAAGGATGTTGGGTTCTAGCTATTAAAGGGAAAGTTTGTGGATTATGTAGTGTCTTGGCAGGGGCAGAGTTGCCAAAAACACACAAAACATTTTAAGGGCATCTGTTCCATCTCTCCATCCTAAATTCTTGAAAGCAGACAAAACTAGAAGAAACATGTGCCTGAACAGTTAGGGGGTACACTATTTTCTGCAAAAATTTGAACTTTTTTTTAAAAACATTGGTTGTAAGAGTTTTGTTAGGCTTTTCTTGCAAGTGCCTATTCTTTATGTCAGCAGATGGCACTATTTCTCTTGTCAAGTAGTTTAAGGGTGTCCTGAAATAAAAGTAAAAATTGCAAGTAGCTGTGCATCACTTGATTGATCTTTGTATCAGCATGAGCCCAATCCTCCAAATGCTTGATATGAGTAACTTTAATAAGTAGTCTTCTTTAAACTAAAATTTCTTTATCTGCTAAAACCACTGATGATTGTGGTCTTCATATTATAATTGCTCTGCCTAAAACAATAAACCATTCTGTTGTATATATTTTTCACAGCATGCAGTTGCTTGTCTTGTTTAAAACAGATTTACCATCGTTATATCCTGCCCACCACATCTCCCTTTCATCACAGCTGATGATGCTATTTATGGTTTTAATTTGTCTTTTATTTTCTCTGACCAATAAAAATCTGCTAGTAGATACACAAATTTCTGTTCAATGTTTTTCAGTCTACTGGCAATAGGTTTCAATAGCTTATTTTTCTGAGTTGCCCATCATGAACCTCCTGAATCAAGTTCACTGACTCATAAGGATCTGCAAACAAGAAGAAGAAAATTACTGTTGTAGCCAAAATAATTAACATTAATAAGCCATGGTTTAACAGATGGCTTTAGACATACTGATTGGAATCAGACATTTGAGTTGATGAGTTGTAGCTAAAGTTGTGCTTCCTTTTTGTAGGTAGTATGTGTGCATGCCACTTCTTATAAAATGCACTTCTTAGAGCGTTTCTTAGTTTTAGGGGGTTTTTTTTGTTTGTTTTGGGTTTTTCTTACACCACAGATTTTTTAATCTTGTAGCTACAAGTATATGATAATTGAGTAGTAATTAATATCAATTGTTAGTAAATGTACCTTAATGGGAGAATGAATTTTATCAACAGTAAAAGATTAAACAGTTCTTCAGCATCTAGAATAACCAAAGGTAATTCAGAATAACAAGAACACACACAATATTGATTCTGAGCCAGAACCTATACTTAAATGCACGAAAATTACTGTGATGGTTACTGAGGAAGCAAAATATGTTTATCCTCATAAGAGATATTATTTGGAAGTTGTGTGCTTTTCTACAAAAGGTATTTTGCATGTTGTAGTGATGCTGGCATCACTTACGTAAGTTTATGAACACACTAGTCAAGTACCTTTGCTATGATTCATCGCTCTTTGCCATCATTGTGGCTGAACAATACTTACCAAATTTCATCACTTATTATGCAGGTCTTGATGGTACAGTCTGAAATGCCTGAATGCACATATATTAGCTGAATACTTGGTAGGTTCACTTTTTTTACAGATCCAATATTCATATTGGAAAAATGTCAGTAATAAACTGATTTTAGTTTACTTTAATAATCATAGTAGAATTAAGTGTCTGTTCAATAGAAACAAGCAATCTTGGTTTTGTTGGTAGAGGCAGATGCAGTTTGATACATCTGCAAAGTTCAAACTAATAATTTGAAATACCTACAAACATCTAATGCTGTCACCAAAAGAATGCAAACTTTAATATGAAACTTCAGATGGCATGTTTTATTATGAAAAAGATAATATGGTGAACCACTTCTGGACAGTCCACCTGTGTTTTGGATATTTAAACTAAGGATTTTTTTTTTAAAATAAAGTTTAGATATATTTTTATTGTTCTAACTAAATTCTGGAATGCTGTCTTTAGGTAACTTTTTTCTGCCTTCCATACTTAATTAACCAGATCAAAGATTCTATGGAGCAAGTCTGGATATCTTAATTATCTCAGTATTTTTGTGATTGCCATTCTAGTGCAATGTTTACAATAAACTAAGAATGACAAATGTCCTGCATACTATATTAAATTTTTACCTCATAGACTCTACTGAATTTTTAAAAAGTCAAATTTAAGGGTATAGTAGTGGTTGGGAAAAAAATACTTTATGGTATATGTAGGTATTATTAAGCTTTGGTTTTGCAATAAATTACTGTCTCTAAATAAGAGCCAGGAAAGTAATAGGAAAGGATAAAGAAGAAAATTTCTCTTGATGTAAGGTGATAAAACCCCCAGCTTCTTAGGTAAGAAAAGCTGCATTTATTTATTTAACTTAAAAAACTAGCCAATGCATTTAAACTGCCCCATGATCACTGTGGCCCACACAGATACTGGACAGTGCAAATGCCCTTTTTGCTCTCCTATTTGTGACATAGTATTCCTATTTTCTGTTTGTATTTTTAGGAGCAAATTGCCTGAATAAGGTCACTGAAGTAAATTTTTACATGCTTAAAGTCTACACATATGTGTTCAGTTCATCTAAGGTTATTTCTGTTGCACTTGCTTCAGTTAGGGTAAAACACTAAAGCAGATAAAATTATTAAAGTTGAATGGAACATTGGGTCAAGTACCCTTTATTGATTGGGAGCTTCAAATGGCATAAAGAAAACACTGGAGGCAAGGTGGGCATTCCTTGATGTTTGAGAAACAACTTCCCCCTCTCCCCATTTCTCCCCAAATAAATATTTGATTCTAAGTAAACATAATAAATATGGTACTTCTTAAAACAAGGTGGAAGAGTTATGCTATGTCTTCTGCTCCAGCATTCCCCGCCCCGTGCCCTGAGCGGTGTCTCGTGCTGTGTGCTTCCAGAAATCTGGCATGCACGCTGTCCTTGTTTGCGTTCTCAGTCTGCAGCGGAGCTGTTAATAAAGAGATTGATGATAAAGTTGTCGGAAAGAGACAGTTGGACAGGACTGCTCGCCATGAGTGACAGAGGGCACGCTCTGCCTTCACAGCCGAGAATGCTGCCCCCAGCAGAGAGCCGGCCATGCCTGGACGCTGTGCCAAGCCTGTTCAGCGCGTGGGGAGAGGAGCTGCAGCTTGTACCAAGGATTTCAATTAGATTTTGAGCTTGTGCTCTTAAAGTGAGATTTCTCTTATTTAGGATCAGCAATTTTTTAAAAACTTGGTGTCCTCTTGAGAATAAACACAGTTTCAGCAGTGATATAAAGGCTGAAATTTTTGAGAATGATCTCCTAGGCCTTTTAAAATATTTCATTGTCGTCTGGGTCAATGAAGTGAAATGGAGTTTCTTAAAATGAACATTTTTTTGCTTTTGTGGGGAATAAATGAATTATACATGTACTCAATCTAGATATTAGCTTCCGTGGGAATCTCCTGCCAAGATACCGTAAACTTGATTCAACTCAGTCACATGGTTGGAATAAGAGAAGCCTGGGATGATGGATGGAAGCATTCATTGTCTCAGCCTCTACAGTGGATAGTAGTTTTATCCCTCTACAGTGTAAAAAACAGTGAGACTGGTAAAACGTTTGATAGTTTAGGCCATCTGCTCACACAGTATAATAGAGTTATTAGTGATTGTTCCTACTGTTTCTTAGCATCACCCAGAACAGTTGTGTGGATTTTCTGTTCACTAGTGATCACTCTGATTACTAAATGCAGTATCTCAACTGGGAGTATTTTTTTTTCTTGTAGCATCTAGTCCTTGTAGGTAGCGAGATAAAAAGATCCTCACAACCTGAATCAAGAAAAATGCCTTAAAAAGCAGTTTCAGTGTTTTGCTTTTGAATGTATTTATGGGAAGAAGATCAATCTTTTTGGTCTGATTGCATTTTAAGAGGTGGTAGATCATTTTCTGTGGACAAATTGTACAAATAGTAGTATAGACTTTTTCTAGGATATTTCCCACAGAACATAATTTCACTTTTTTTTTTAATTAGTTTACTAATGAATTAATAAATTTATTCTATGTATTCTTTCTCAAACAACAAAACACTAAAAGAGCTGCTTCTGTTCAATGAACCTTTGACTTCAATAGGGATGAAATCATATTTATAGTAATTGCTGTGAATAAAATGTGTTGAATTAATTTAGTAGCATTTTTCTAGTAGTTGGTGTAGGCACAAGGAATTTTTTCCCACTTTTTAAATTTTTCATCTTGACTTAGGCTACTTAAAAAAAAAAGGGCAAAGTGTGTTCCATGAAAATGCAGGCTGAATTTTGGAGACTCTCAAGTCTGTAAATTAATTGACCTAAGGGGACTTTTTTGGGTTTGT
>VZTE01003815.1:3335328-3348591 GCA_013397775.1 Eulacestoma nigropectus | reverse complement strand
TTTAACGTAGGGATAGAAGCTAACTCACACTTGCATTTATGTTTGTTCTGAAGATGTAGGAATTGGTTGATAACTTCAGCAGTGGTTGCTCTGAATAGGAGGTGTTTAGCCAGAAGCACACCAGATGTTCTGTCTTTGCAGATAAAGTCAAAATGCAAGTTTGATCGAGCACCATTAGGATTTTTTTTTTAAATGCTTAAAGAATGCTTTTATGTTTGATTTACTATCAGCTGTATTTTTAAAAATGCATGGAAGTCACACTTTGAGTTGTTGCAATCACCGTAGTATGTTGGCTTCCTTTCTGGCCTGTTAGATTTTCAAGAGTAATTTGAGCATTCATTAGGGAAGTAGGCTTCTAGGTTTGTTTAAAATAGAGATGTCTTTAGCTTTTATTATTAGTGTTCCAGTATCACTAAATTTTATTTTCCGCACCCACTGTTACATGTCAAACTGAATGAAACACGCCTGACCGGACAACATCAAAAACTTTCAAAGAATTGTGGGAATGATTTGTCCATTCTTGTGCATTCCATCAACATCACACGTCATCAGCGTGTTCTTCAGCTGTTAACACCTCACTTTGATGCTTCCTGTTATGAAATAATTCTAGTGGTTTATTTCTTTCAAAATTAAAAGGGACATGTGCGTATTGTTTTAAAGGTGAAACAATTTTTATGTGTCTCTATAAGAAGTATTATATAATGTGTTAGCAAACACAAATCCCAACAATAACTCATCACTATGGTTGTTCGAAGCAGTTACTTTGAAAGGCTGGCTCACAGCAAAGCCAAACCTACGTTCTGATCCTGACTTGGGTATGTGTGACCTTGGCAGGGCTAGTGACTCCTTGCTTCAACCTTTTTATATAAGAAATGAGTTTAGTGGTTATCAGACATTTCACAAAGACTGACTTAGCATTTGCGAATGTCTGGGAATTTTCATATAGTAGATACTTCGTTCCATTGGATTCACCTATAGGCATGAATCACACACCACTTGAAACTCATATGCTAGTTTTCCAGTCTTTGTTTTGTAATGGATATATCATCTTTATATCCTGCTGTAAATTAGTTCTAAGGAACATGAAGGAGGAAAGGTTCCTGTGCATGCTATTAGAACAGTCTTCCAATAGAGGAAAACAACAAAATTGGGTGACTGGGTGCTGTTCTTATTTGAAGACACCCTGTGTCCTATTTTGCCTTTTTTAAAAAAATATTTTAATATAAACACACAGACCCACATTTGGTGGTTTTTCCCCAGGAAAAATAGAGGTTTAGATCCTAAAAGCTGTTTGCCATTCTGATCATCAGATACTTAATCCTGTCCTCTTCTTTCTGTTTGCTTGTATGTGGTCTGCAGGCTTTCTAGCTCACTTGATGCCTTAGGTTTTAACTTTCATATTTTTCAAATCCTGTAGTGCTTAGTGTATAACTCTGAAGTGTCTTGTAGCTTGCTAGCTTCTGCTCTCTCATGCCTGCTAGACACAACAAAGCCTCTCCAAGCCTGCTCTCCAAGGACACCCAGACTGTCCTAGGCCCAAAAATCTGTAAACCAACATCTTAGAAGGGGGGGGTAAGTTTGGGGAAATGACATCATTAACTGAGGTTTAATTGGAGAATTAACCCTGATATGCAAATGAACCAAGCTTAGGAAAGTGTGAAGAACTCGTGACTCGGGGTCCATCTTGGATGTAGCCTCTGGCCTGCCCAGGGTGTACCTTTGATGGCCCTTCAAATAAATACCTACCTTTATTCCCTTATTCCTGTCTAGTCTGTTTTTTAGGTGGCCCCATCAGGCATGACACTGATACACTGGTGTGATGCATATAGAGTATAACTTATGTGAAAACAAATTTTAGCTACTCCCTTTTTCAGCTTCTGACAATACAAACTAAAGATGTTGCTATGATTTGATGTTAAAGTCCTCTGTGCAAATTAAGGTGCAAATGATACCAAATATTGGGTTGACAATACCAACTTTATTTGTAACAATAAGCATGTAGGGAAAAGAGAAAGTGAGAGAGAGCAAGCAGGAAATGGTCACCTCCGTGGATCCAGCAGCGTCCCATTGGTCCTTCAGTGTCTGAGTCCCCTTTGTAGTGGTGGGTCCAGTCCGGTTTGCTCCCCGAGTCACTTTTCTACGCTCCCTCATTAGCACGAGATTAAAGTAGGGTGGGGTCTCGTCGTTGCACATGTCCTGCTCTTGGTTTGGTGGTCGTTGGGGGTCTGCTCTGGGGGTCATACAAGGCAAATACCCCCAAAGTCAAGTGTCCTGTTTGTGGCCCTGCTTGTGCAGTTTTCCACTTGTCCTGTGACACAACACAGTGCAAGGTTGCTGCAAAAAGTATCAGGTTCGGTCCTGTCTCTGCAAGGCCAAAACTGAAACTTTGCTTCTTTGTTTCTGCAGTAAGTTTCCCCACAAACGTCAATGTTTTCTGCAATAACTTCCACCACCAATTGTTTAAGGCACATACTCTAAATGTTATTAATCCTTTCTCTACAGATGTAGATCTGTGGGCTCTTTCACCTTGTAAACCAAACCAGTGAAGGTGTTGAGGATGTCTTTGGAAGACTGGCTTCTCATGTTCAACTTACAAATTTTTCTAGTTGTCCAAGCTCTAGCTGCTTTCATATGGAAGCATATGTCTGAAAATTGGAGAAGACATTATTGTGTGAGTCTGTTCGCGGTTTGCATTTAGGTTCTTCACAATGGTAATTGCAAATGGTTTTATTTTTTTAAGGCCAACTTGATTTTGAAGTGCAGTTTACATAGGAAATACAAAAAGAACCTACCATTTCTATTTTCCTGTTGATTAAAAAGAAGAAAAAGAAAAAGAAAACCCAAACCCACGCATTTTCTAATGTATGTCAGAGCAGCAGAATGCATTGCTTTGCTCCACCACTGCGCAGCAGCACTGCCTTGGTTTATATAGACGTTAGCCCAAGCAAAGAGTGGAAGTTCAAATTCACCACATTTTGAGGGTCAGCCTGTGCAACACCATGGAAGAAAATCCGGAAGTAACACAGGGACTCCTCTGTCATTTTGACAGCTAGTTGTAGGCTGGCTGACTTAACCCAGAAACAAGTGTCAGTACTCCTATACTAGCAAATAGGATGTGCCCTATGGTGATCCTATTTTCCCTCAGATCTTCTGAACACCTTCCAGTTTTTTGTTCTTTGCTTCCAGCACTCTTCTAAGTAGTCTTGGTATTTTGAAATAACTCCTCCTACTTTATTCTACCTGGGGGACTGAACTGAGGCTGCAAAAACTAAACCTAGTGGGGAATTATGTTAATATGTGCTATGCTGAACAATTGGTAATAATGCTTTGCTTGCTATCCACATCTTTTATCTCATTATCCTAGCCTGTCTCTGTAAGAGTCACCACAAAGTATCCAAAGCTTGGCCTCCTTACGTGTGTTTTTGTGGTAGATGTTAGCACAGCACTTGCCCTTCTCACATGAGCATGTTTAAGACCTTCATTTCTGGGACACAAGTTGCAATTAAAACCTATGAATACAAAAGATGGGCTTGGCTTTGGGGTGGGTGGGAGTGGATATGCCATGAATTGAGCAAGTCCATCTTCAGCTGGCCTGGTCCTGCCTGGAATAGGACAGTGTTGCAATATCTTAGATCTCTTCTG
The DNA here is from genome assembly GCA_013397775.1 of Eulacestoma nigropectus. NCBI lineage: Eukaryota > Metazoa > Chordata > Aves > Passeriformes > Eulacestoma > Eulacestoma nigropectus. The sequence continues at coordinate 3,344,949 of VZTE01003815.1, read as the reverse complement.
TGAGCAGTTCTAAGCTAAAACTACTTATCACCAGGTTAGGAGAAAAATTATGAAAACAATGTTGTCTGATGGGGATGCAGCCAGCTGAGGAATAGAGTTTACTTGGGGTCTTGGATTTATTTCTAAATCCTTAGGGAAGAGGTTAATAGCAGTGACCTAGATGCTATAGCATTAGGATCCTTGGGGAAAGGGGAGTTTCTTATTTATTTAAGCACTGGTTATATGCCTGCAGATATTAAATTCAAGCTCTTCTTCATAAAATAGTCAAGGGAAGATGCTTTTCAGTGCCCATTGATCAAAAAATTACAGTATATAAAAATATTAAACTCCATGTATGTGCTGCTAACTGCCACTGGGAGTTTTTCTATAGAGTATAGAAACACTCTGGAGAAAGGACTTAGTTTGTGTTGGAGTTGAAATATAATATATGTCTTCACAAGCATTCTTTTACAGCTTTCTAACTGTTTTCAGATGTACGAACTGTGGTGGCTAGTTCTGTACACAGTGGAACATGCATGAGACTTTATTTAAACAGCCGTCTATATTCCACTGATAAACTAGAAACTGAAATATGGACAATACTGATAGGAGCAGCCGTTTGTCCAATTGACTCTCTTGGCACCTATCCATTTTTTTCTCATTGACTTTAAAATATTTTGGACCTTTCATCTGATGATCTCGAAGCTTTTTGCAAACATTAATTAAGCCTGTTGACGACCCTGTGAGCTAAATAAATACAATAGGTGTGGTTTAGATGGGTAAGTGAAGATACAGAGTAGTTATTTTGTGCAAGGTCGCCTGCTAATTCAGCAGTGGAGCTAAGGGGTGGAAGACTGGCTGCCTGACTCGCCTTTGCAATTGGTGGGGTTAAATCAGATTCTCCCAGATAAATGCAAACAACAACCAGACTTTCACACGGGGGAAGACTGATACAGCACCCTAATTGCAATTTGTATTCCGACAATGACTAGAGCTTTTCTACAATACTAAATTGTTCCTAGTCTTTGCAAAAACAATTATCTGCCTTGTGCAACTAGCCCAGTGAAAGAATTAAATAGTAATAAAAAAAAAGTCACGACTCAAAACCGTAGTTCTCTGTGTTTAATATTTCCGTTTTTACCTAATATCTCTTAAGGCATGTAAAACATGTCTCTTCATGACTTGCTTATCTGCATCCAAGAAGATGCTATTCAGTGCTTTAAAAACATTATGTATCAAGAATGGGACTAGTAGGAATATGAAAGAGGGATGAGAAAATAAACAAAAATGGAGATACATCTCAGAGGACCTTAAGCTTAGTACTTGGGATGAGTTTGTTTCTCATCAGAACTTTATTGGAACTAACTTATCACCTGAATACAGAGAGCACGTACCTAGACTTTTTCTGCTAGTTTGAAAAATGCAGAAATCTGACTTGCAGTTTACAGTATGTGGAAAGAGTGTATGTACAAAATGGTACATCATGTGAGAGCGTTACCTTCACACAGGACACTGCTCTTGCCTTGAGCAGGGTGACTTCATTTCTCATAGTTCTTTTAGTGCATGAAATGTCCTTTTGGGATGTGTCAGACTTGTAGGCTCTGGTTTGATTCTTCTTGCTACTAGAAGAATATTTAATGCTGCTAGTTAATTTAGTGATAACTTAATTCATCAATAAATTTTTGCTTTCTACATCAATAAGAACAAGTGAACAGCGTCCTAACTCTGCTGCTATGTTTCTGAAGAGATTGTTGCAGATGCTGTGCTGCTAAACTCGCACCTTGCAGTGCAGACTGCAGAGGGAGATCTCCAAGCAGTTACAAATTAGCTTCTGCAAAAGATTCATACTTTGTATGCAGTGTACTGGTCCAGGAATAAACACCTCCAGTTGTTGTGATACTTGCTGAAAGTGGCAAAGCATTTGGCGACAAGCATTTTTTAGGCTGCTGCAGGGCCTTGGGAGACAAAGGTAAATGTGTGAACACAGCTCAGTTTAACAAATTTTGTTCTCTAGTCAATGATTCTCTTGCTTTTTGGTTCTGCCTATTCCTGATGCAGGAATAGGGACATAGCTTAAATCTGGAGTTGGGAAGTGGAGGAAAGACTATAACTTCTTGAAGAACTGATCACAAATACAGTTCTATCTTCATATAATTTTCTTGAAGGTTTGGTTAGGGAATTTGATGTAATATTATACACATGCTTGTTTTATTATAACTGCATTGTGTTTGTTGTTACTTTTCAGTTTATTTTTACACTTGGCAAAATACATCGGTTGATACCCTGTGAAACACAGACATTTCTGGTCTGGCAATCAAACAGTATGTCAAGTGCAGTGCAGTAATGATGGAAAGCTATTAGGTCAATAACATCCTGTGCAAACTCAAACTGATTTGACTTTAGATATCTTGCTTAACTCAGAAGTGCACACCAAAATTATTGTGGTGGCCTTTGTTTAGTCAGGAAAAAGAATTAATCCAAATCAGACCCAGAAAGCACATGGTAGGAATAATCTTGCAGAATATAGTAAAAGAAATAAAGATTTTAATATATTTTTGACCAACTCCAGTTTGTAAGCTACAATTGAATATCTAACTTTTTTTTTAACATGACCATATAATGACTATACATCAGTCCTAATTATCTGTACAAATGTCTGTGAAATTTATCTAGTGTTTGTTGTCCACATCTCATTTAGAAACTCTTCTTTTCTTAAGTACATATTTAATCAACTGTACATTAAAGAAAAATCTCTATCAAGCTGTCTCATATGTTTTTCTGATTTGGGGGGAAAACTCCTGAGAGGTGAGTTTTGCATCATGATCTGAAGTTCAAAGCACAGAGATCCTGTCAGATTTGGATGGCAGACAAAGCAACTTCTTAAGACAAGGAGTAGTTTCAATAGGCTTCCTTCTAAACCACTGAGACATGATTCATCTATTTGAAAAGAAGGAAGTGCCAACACCTACTACTGGCCAGGATACCTTTTATTAGTTTGCCGAATGCTCTGGCACCTACTGAGCCTGAGCCTCGAGAACCACCGGAATGGGAAGGTGTTTGGCTACCATGTCTGCAGCAATGCTGCAAGGGCTGGATGATGCAGATAAGATACTGGACTTACACCATGGAGAGGACCGGGATGCAGCACATCTGAGAGCTCCTAGACTTGTTTGTGAGAGCTCCCTGCAGTCAGTGCTGCCGTGTGCTCCCTCCTTCAGTCCGTTGCATCTCATTAGCAGTCTCTTTCCGTGGAGTGTAAGAAACTCCTTTTGACCGGGGCATGTTGTTTACTTCCAAACCTGTGTACAGCTGGCATAAATCCCTCCAGGCTGTGGTCAGAGCTGGAAGCTGGCCATTAATACAGGCTGCTTCTTTGTCATGACATAGACTTAAAGAAAAGAAAGCAGGTGCCCTCCTGGCATTTTATAAAGAGTCATTCATGAATATAAGATACTGCATTTTGCATATTAGTGTGAGTGCCAATATAAACCCAGCTGTGTGCAAAATAAAGTGAAATATGTATTTCCAAAACTAGGCCACAGCTTTTCTATGGCGCAATCTGAAAGCATTTAAATCAACTTTGCATATGCATAGCCTTTTCTTTTAAAATAATATTTTTCCTTGGTTTTTTTCCCTGTTTTTTTTTCCCCCTCTCTTTTCTTTCTTGCTTGCTTTCTTCTTTTTTTTTCTTTTTTAAAATGTGGTGATTTTGTAACACTTCTCCCAAGGTAATAAGACAACAACATGAACAAAAGCAGAGGAAAACATAGGCAGATGCCATAAAATGCATCTTGAATGTGCACCTCTGTGACAACTTTCTATCCATTTCTCTGGTTCCAAACCAGAATTCTCCTCTTGTACTGACGTGGGATTCTGTTCTTACAGGTGCAACTTTTTATGAGAAGACAGTCAATCATTTTGCTTAGCATTTTGTTATACTTTAGACCAAATCTGCAAACCTAAAAGTTCTTGTTCTTCTTTTCAGTCCCAAAGGTTGAAAAAGTGGATTTTTAAGGTCCCTTGTATACAACTGGTACTGGGCACTCTTCATGGTGAAGGAAGGATAAATAAGAGGGGATAAGGGAGTGCAGGGAAAGTAGAAGAGAGCCCTCTGGACTGTGGTGGAGTTATCCACCATAGCACATAACATCCAATAGGCAGAAAACATCAGGAGTCATCTCTTTGTGGGCCTGAGTGTAACTTGCCCCTTCTTGTTTCCTGTGTACTTTCTTGCTTTTGTTGCCTTCACAGATAGTGAACTATTTTAAGAAACCTTTGTGTGGAATAAAATAGATGTGTTCAGGTTTTTTTTGGGTCAGAAAATTATTAAATTAGGGGTTTGGGGACATCAAAAGTATAAATGGGCATTCTTCCTTTTTGTCCCAAGCATCCCCTGCCTTCCCCTCTGCACAAGCCCAGGGTCAGGAGGGGTTATTGCTGAGGAGTTGATGGGCCAGACTGGAGTGTCTGGCTCTGAAGGAAGGTGAAAATGCTGTAGTTCCATCAATGAAGGTATCCAGGTGCTGTATCAGCCTGTGTCCCAGGGTCACAGAGGGAATTGATGATGCAGCAGGAACCACAAACTGTAATCCAGGTGCTGTAATCCAACCAGCAGATGACAGCTTTTTTTTTTTTTTTTTTTTTTTGTGCACCTCTTTTAAATCCCATAATGGATCCATGTGCATTCATACGCAGTTAAAAAGTCTAATCTGATGACAACTCGTTTCTGTGCAGCAAATTGTGACTGACAGAGTGTGGTGCTAACAAAATGAGAGGCATTTAAAACTGGGTGTATGCACTTGTGAAATGAAGATGTGGGGGTTCAAGATGCCCTGATAGGAGAAATTAATCTATGTCTGATTGATTTTGATCTATGGTTAGCCATGTTTTGTTTCAGGACGATTCTTTGGTTTTTTGCTAACAGGCACTTGGCTTAACAATATTCTTTCACTCTTTGGTTCTGGTAGATTAAATAGCATAGTTGCTAAATTGAGTTTAGATAGCTTATCCTGTATATATTTAGAGATAAGAAGTTCATTTAGAGATTAGGGAATGCTTCTTGTATATGCACCATTAAGCATAGCACATCTGGTACTGAACTAGCAATCAGCAGAATATTGACAAAAGTTATAAAGAATTCTTTTTTTTCAAGTGAACACATGTTTATATCTGAGGTCTAAAAGCTTACATGACAAAAGAAGTATCTCCAAGAGTTGTAAATTAAAACCAAATTTGTACTGTGCTTGTATGAAATACCAGAACTGATCTTGGTTAGAAACTGTTGTAGTGGGTCAAAAGATTTGGTGATATGAAAAATCATCTTACAGCAAAGAAGATATTATAGTTGTAGTTTCTGCTTTTAAGAGAGAAATAGGAACTTGTTTTCTGGTATATTGAAGGAAGCTGAAGAAGCAGTAAATTGTGAGAATAGTGAAAAGGAAAAAATGAAATATTGACCTTTACGTATTATTTGTTTTAACTGGAGAGTCAGGCCTCTAAAAGTAGCATTCAGAGCAGCAATTAAAGTACAGCATTGTTTGTCTAAAAGCAAATGAACAAACAGAACAAAACAAAGTGCTTTAAACAATGGTGAAACTGTGAAAACTCCTGGATTATCTGGGAGTGAAGACAGACAGACTGACCACATTACAGATGCTCACCAGCTGGTAACCAAAACCAAGGAGGGAGCAGTGATGACGAAAGGGATTCATCCAAATCACCAGGTTATCTGGTCTTTATTCATACCAAATGCAATGTTTTATATTGCAATTAGCAGAAAAGTGATTAAATCTTTGAAACACGGAGATGAGCCTTTCAGACTTGCAGGTGGTTCTTCTGAAATGCCTGTTTGTGGAGGAGAGATGTGTGTGTATATATGCATGGGCAGCTCTACTCCCACCAAGCAGCTCGAGGAAGATTTTGTGGGCTATTTATATACTTTATGGCAGGCTGCTTGCTTTCGAAGTGGAAAAGCTGATTCATGCTGGTGTGGAAGCTGATTGTGCTGCCAGTGGGACAGGCAAATTTGAGGTACACGAGGATAATTAAGCAGGAGATGTGTACGGTTCAAAACCAGGGCTCTGTTTCTCTGAGGGAGATGTTTGTGTCAGTGTGTGGGGCCCAACTGCAGGTGTCACTGTTAGATCTCAAATAATGGGCTGCTCGGCGGCTGCGGCTGCAGTCACAATAGGCTCTTTTTTCTTACCGAAGTCACACTTGTGATAGTAATGTAAAATCTAGAAAATGTGTGGTGAAGTGTGATCGGCTCCGGCTCTGTGTGAGTGCCTGTGTGTGCACGTGTGCTGCCGTACGCACTGAGGGGTACCTGCACACCTACAGCGGGAGGGCATCTCTGCCCCCGGACACCCCGCCAGGAGCTGTCTCAGCAGCAACGAGCTCAAACACCTCTACAAATTAGACTTACAACTTTTATTCCGAATGTTTTCAAATCCTTCCGTGCTTTAGGATGGATATTTAACTTCTCTGACCCTTAGCAAAGTAATGATGAAATCTTTAATATAACCAGCAGCTGAAATTGTTTACTGTGATTTGCAGCAGCTCAGTAATACCGTTCTCTGCAAATGAATTTGCTTGGACTTCTTTGTGATTTTTTTATTTGTTTCTTTTTCTTTTTTGTTTTTGAGTGAACAGGCCTGATTCTTCCATCATTTTTATTTAGATAATGAATGAAGTGCTGCAAGTTTACTCTTCTCTCTTTTTTTTTTTACTATTTTTCTTTCTTTTTCCTTCACTCCTATTTGAAGAAAAAAGAGGGAGTGAGAAAGAAACGAAGAAAGGGAGTTAAAAACTCTCAGCAAACTCTTCTTTGGTGCCTAATTTGAAACTACTATATTGTTTAGAAAGCAGCAAAAAACCCACAACAATTCTGAGCGTATTTTGGAGTAGCTCCTCGATAGCTTTTTAAACGAAATTTTAAGAGAGATGCAATATTCTCATTAAGTACCAATCTCCACAGCCTGTTCTTCCCCACCTGGACACCATGCCTTCAACTCTGGTAGTCTGGTGCATGACATTGATTGCTCCCTGTATTAACATTTATGATGCTTTGTTGTTTCTTTCTTGGCAGTAGCCTTCCTGAAGTATTTATGCAATTTATAAAAATATATCCCTCGTCTAGATCACTTTATTTCTGTTACCTTATTCCCAATTTTCACTTTTTAAAATGTTGTGTTACACACCTATGTGGGATTTTTTTTTTGTTTCTTCTCGAATCCTGCCAAAATCTTTTGCTAAAGCAAACGTATTTGTGAGACTGAAAAATACTCCTTCCTCAAAGCAGACAATGGAGTTTTCCACTTGCACAAATAAATGTATATATCACTGAGTAAGCTCACTCTAATTGAATCCCGACCATTCTGGAGGGATTTAGCCCTCTCTTTTTAATTTTTCTCTAAACAAAACCTAGAAATGAGAAAATATTTTGAGGTGGGCAGGAAAGGGAGGGGGAATAGAAAAATAAAGCAAATAAATTTTTGAATAAGAATGACCCATGTACTGTGACCAGAGGGCAAATGCAAATGTCTGTTTTCAAACACAGACTCGTGCATTCTTATTAGGGGTTCGTGACTGTGCCTCCAAGCACATCATTACATATTCATAAGTGTGAGGAAAATAGACTCCTTCCACATTCAGGTGTGTTCAACTAAATGCTACCCCTTTAATCTTTAAGAACAGCTCATTTGGTCTATTTTCTTCAGTTCACAAAGTGTTAAGGGAATATGAGATAAAAGATGCACACACACAAAAAGAAAAAGAAGCAGCAATATTCCACAAAGATCTTTTTAGTGTCAACTTAAATGCACACAAATAGCAGATGATGATCTCTTTTATTGGACTAACATTTATCCACTAATATCCACACACTTTTAAAACCATTGAGACCTCCTCTTCAGGTGTTCATTTGAATAGAAATAGCTGAATGAGTGTTTTTATAATTGATCCCCTGAGTACTGAATGTCTAGTGCTGCATAACCAACATTTTCCCATTGCTGATTTTTTTTTTCCAAATTGCTACTCTGCAAAATTAGGATTTTGTATAGTTTTGATAAGAAAATTAACCTTCCAAATGCCAGATCCCCTTAATGTTACTTAGGAACTGATGCTAAGGTACAGTTGGAATGCTTGTTCTCAAATGGATTTTTTTATGTATGTGAAGAAAAAAAAAAAATCGTTTTTTTCCCATGAAATTACACAGAAACTAGATGTCTCCCCCTGAAAGTAGTTTGAAAGTTGTTTGTTTGGGTTTGGTTTTCTTATCACTTTCCCCTAGATTAGCAGTTGTCATCTTTACACCATGCTTAATGAAATACCTTTGCTTTCAACAGCAACGCAGAAACTTCGTAGTACTTCATTGCTATTGTTTCACTTTTACACTGAATGGAAAGTCTGATATATTTTTAACTTTTTATTTTTTAAAGTCACTTTAGATTTTTCTTGCAACATATATTGAGTGTCCTAAGAACTAAATTTTCCAAAGACAGTGTAATTTCTTTCTTTTTTTTTTTTGATATGAAAAATACTCCTCTAATGCTTGCAATTTTGAGCATGGATTTTAAAAACACTGATCTTGTTGTAAAGAAAGAGAGCAGCTGAAGTCTAACAGCATGCATTACAGGTGGCTGTTCCTTCAGTAGCCCCTTGAAGGAAATGGAATTCCTAATTGATACAAAGTCATTTTGCAGCAGCAACACCTGAAGAGTAGAGAGAAAGGGAAGAAGATATGATAATGACTGTGTGATAAAACCAGTTAGCATTTGTGTGCCATAGTAAACACTCACAAGTATAAAGAAAATACTACCTAGCCACTAGAGATATCCACTTATGTTCATGATACAACCACTACAAACTCTGGTTCTATCAAGCTAGCATCAAGCACAAGATCCATCTTTAATTAATTTAATCCTATAGAGCTGTGACTCATTTTATTTGTGACTGTGCAGAGAGAAATTACTTTCTATACTTGCCTTGAACTTCAACCTTATCCTTCTCTATCAGTCATATTGAATAACACAAAAGCACATGCTCTGAAATTCATGTCCTGGTTTGTTTTTTTTTTTCCCTTCAAAGATTATTCAGATCTTTCTACATGTGGCTTACTCCATAAAAGCACAGAAAATGCCTCCCCCCACTCCTCCTTCTTTAGGAGAAAGAGCGATTTCAGATGCAGGGCGAAAGAGCTTATTAAATGAAAAGTCTTTTTCATAATGAGTAAGAAACATGGAAATTCTAGAATAAGGCAGAAAGATTTCTTTCCCATGCTTGGTTCAGGAATGAACAAACCATGTCCCACAGAGGGCCAATGCACACAGGATAATGTATTTTCCCTTTCTTCTCCCCCCTTTAAAAGCGTGCTTGGTGGAAATTACATATTCTGCGAGTGTTGCTACTGTACAGCTCCTTGCTGTAGCAGTATCCTATTCCAGCTGCTCTGCAGGTGTCATGGCACAGCAAGGATACAACTGTGCACACTGCCGGGATCAGCCCTGTAGTGAGGGTGCCAAAGTGTTCCTGATGATGGATTCACTTCCAAAGTTTGGCTCTTGCAAGGAAAAACACAAACGTTCTTTTAAGCATTTTTTATCTTTCAAAGAAACAAGGGCAGAACAATGACCCCCCCCCCCC
>VZTE01003815.1:3315964-3335188 GCA_013397775.1 Eulacestoma nigropectus | reverse complement strand
CAGTGGTGAGAGTTCCATGAACCTTTAAAACAGCACAGTTTTGAGGGCAGGAGTGCTGCTTCTCACCCTGGGTGACTAGACTTGGTGTGAAGTTGTGGTATTGCTGCATAAGTCACGTGTCAAGGTTTATACCATCTCTGACACAGCCATGAAAACACATGGATTGAAAAAACACTGTGGGCATCTTGGTGGCACCTTTAAGGTGCAAAAGGCTCCAGCTGTCATGGGGGCCTCTAATCGTCGGCCCCAACTGTGATTCTTCTCATGTATGGGAAGGAAGGGGAGGAACTTCCTCCCCTGCCACTTCAAAACAAAACAGTATCTCACTTTTTCCTTCAAAAAAATAGCAAAAGCTAAAGGAGTGCAAGAGCTAAATCCTGAGATCTAAAGGAAAAAATGGCTGGGGTCCCCTTTACCAGCAGGCTGCTGCAAGGTTATATGTGCCTTTGGTCCAAACCAGGACTTTTGCTTTGGGATGCATCCCAGGGAAAGGTTTACTTTCTTAAAAATTCTTAGGTGAACCCTGTGTGCATGGAGTAGAGTGACAAGAAATAAGTTCTACTTGTCAATTAAATATGAATAAGATTTTCTCTGGAGAAAAAAAGTGCAATTTTTTTTTTTTTAACCACATTATCAAAAAAACAAATGTAAGGCTTCAGCTAGGTTTAAAATGAGAAACGTATAAAAAGGATGTGGAAAAATCCAGTCCTGATGCCTATGTGAAGGATAACCTGCCCTCTCCCAGGTCTCTCCTCCCCTAACTAGCTCCATAAGTAATTGTGGAATTCCTCATCACGGCCACACTGTTTTCCTGCTTTGGTAGAAAATCTTAAGGAATCACAGAGTTTGTTTTGACCCACAGACTAAACACTGCCAAGCTTTCTAGAGAACTGCTATTGTCTCCTTAGATTTCCTCTTATCCTTGTGGTCATTTGTCTGTCTTTAAGCTCTCTGGTTTGCTCATAACAGAAATCTTGGCCTCAGCAAATACCCTTTTGTAAGTTTGAGAATCTCTGTGTTTTAAAATAATATGACTGGTAATTTGTAGGCACACAAGAACACTGTAGTAACACATCAAGATAAACTTCAAGTTAGATTTGGATCTATATCTGAGTTACTGACAGGAAAGTGCAGAGAAATAATAGGGACAATGTCTTCAAATTGGCCAAACAATTTTGTGATTTTTTTTCTTTTTTTTTTAGCTGCCAAATTTGGGCAGATCTCAGGCAAAATATGTACGCATTGCACATTTTTGTTACTTCCAACTGAATCTGTGCATCCTCTGACTTCTAAAATACAAGGCCCTCAGTGCAAGACACAAAAATCAAGACAAATCTGAGTTTGATCCAGGGCTCTTCCAATCTTGCCCACACAAGCTCCTACCTTCTTTGGGAGATTACTATTATGCCTGCTTCCTATTTTTTTCCCTTCAATATTTCTGTTTTCTCTCACACAGAAGAGGAGAGAATAAGAGAATTAAATGTCAAGAATTATCTCATTTTAATATGTGGGATTTCTATGATAGGAGCCTGCTGCCAGCCTGCCATTCAGCATAGCCAAGTTCCTGTGTTTTATCACTAGCTTTATCAACAAGGCCTTTGCTAATTCTTCAGCGTCTACAAACACAGTCCTTGTTATTATTTTTCCTACTGAAATTCAGTCCAATAGCTCAGTTCCAGCATGAAATAGCACTGCTTTGGTGTTAGATTTCAAGGTTTCAGAGTCTTGTTGCCCTTTGCCATTCTTGGCTTGCATTAACTCATTCTGCTGCCTTTTGACTCACCTTATTTTCCTTTTATGAATTTTACTTCACTGATTGAGTTCCTGCCTCATCTTTTGTGCCTTTTACTCTGGTGTGGAATAAAGGACGGTTCTCCTATATGAATATTTCCTGTGCCAGGCCACCTTCCTCTGGTAATGGAATTGCCCCTTGCTGTGACTGAACAAGGGAGTTATTTTCCACCCTCCTCCCCCTTACAAAGTCACTTCTGGCTCTTAATTCCACCTTCCTCTGCTTCTGTTGTGGATTTATATTTCTTATGGTCTAATAATAATAATACTTACCTGCCTCTCAGGGGTGTTGTGAAGATTAATTAGTTAATGAGCTCTAAAGATGAAAAGTGCTGCATCATTGCTAAATATTATTGTTGTTCTTATCCTGTACAGATTGAACTCATCAATATTGGTATTTCAATTATAAATCTCACCCTACCATTTTTCAATTAGTTTGACTGGATCATGTTATCCATCAGTCACTCTACCCTCTTGTTCCTCAGGCTTATTTCTACCTTCCTGCTTTTGAAAATAAACACATAAACATCATATATTCCTGTAAATAAAAGATTCACTTTTTGTTTCAGAATGCTTCCATCTTTTTTAATATTAAAATTTAGAGCCCACAGCAGTCACTGAGCAAGGTGATAGTTCCTGCTCCTTTACCTGAAGTAAAATCTTCTTTAAAGTCTGTAGCATTAGCTACTGAACACAGCAGAACCCTCAGCAGAAGTCACCTGACCACCTGGCCTCCAGTACCTCTCGCCTGTTGGATCACCACCATGAACTATATTTTTTGCCTTCTTTTAGCAGTTATCTTTGAAACTTTCCTTTGCTTCTATGGATGGCAGTGGATTTGCTGAGTGAAACAAGAAGTAGGAATTCCCCAGAACTTTTCAGCTCATCCAGAAAATCTTCCTGCAGTGCTGCTATCATGCAAGTCAGGAAGTACCATGCCTTGTTATTCCTTCCAACTGAATAGAAGATGTGCCTGACTGTACTCTTTGAGCAGAGTCTCCAGCCAGCCTCACTGCTTTTTTTCTTGTTTTTCTTTTCCGCTTTCAGCCATGGTTCTCATTCTGGTTTTGGATGCTTCTCAGTCTCATATTCTCTAAAATGTACTGGGAACATATCTTGGGAATGTAGATTTGTCTGTGACTCTGTGTCACCTACTCCATCATTTCATCTATTCCTGTCTCTTAATCTACACTATCATGTTGCAGAAAACAGGATGACTCTTGAATAAAAAATGTTCCTTAATCCTAACTCCTACAAGTTCCCTGGGTACATGTAGCAGAACCCTTAAAGTGGGGGCTGCTGTGCCATAAGCAGGACAGGGAGGCCCGCGATGTTCTGGTTTAGGCTCAGGGTTTCCCTTTGCTATGGTGTGTAGTTTCTGGTGCAGCAGGCAAGGGTTGCTTGGGAGCAACTCCAAGACTTTAATTTCTGTGATGAGGCCAGTCTGCAACTCCCTTGAAAAAGCAAAATTATGCCCATCACCCTGAATACACATGTGGGAGGGGACAAAAACTTGGAACGGAGGCAAACTGTCTATTTACATCCCAGGCAAGTGCCCTCAGCCCCAGACTAAAGTCAGGCTCAGCCTCTCTCACTCTCTCACTCTCCTCGGAGCTGTTCCACTTTGCACAAATAATTAAATAGTCATTGGGCCTGGGAGGGGGAGGCATCTACAACACCCCTTGCAGGAAGGGAAGGACATGATCAGCCCAAACTGCTGGCAAAAGAGCTTCAAACTCATCAAACTCTGCCAGACATCTTAACTCTCCTGTCTCGTGGCTAGACCTTGGGAAGCATAATCTTCCTTTGGAGAGGCATTGTCAGATCAAGTAGAAATAACACTGGCTGAGCTTAAACAACAACCATATTTGATATTTTCTGCTGATTGAGCTGTCCAGTTGACTGGAAAGAGCTGACAGCAGAGAGAGCCCTGGTCTGAGCAGAGCAGCTCCCAGGCCAGCTGGCGAGGGAATGGGTCTGCGCCAGGTAATTATTGCCTAGTGCAGAGGTCGAAAGCCTCAGAGAGGCTGATGTACTAATGAAACACAAATGGGACATCTGTGTTCAGGAGTTCAGCAAAGCACAGAAAACGGAGCTTTGCCAGGGATATCTGTACTACTGAAAGCAAACTCACTTTCTGGAGCTAAGGGAAACCCACTGACGAGTAGAGGCATAAGAAAGCCTTTCGCATTGGACTTCTTTTTGTTTGCTCAACAACTCAAAGGTTTCTAATGATTGCTCTGGACACTACAACATTGCAGAGGGAAAGTGGAGGTACTGAACAGTGTGATGACAGGTCACATGTGGATATGAAGGAGGGATGAGAGGAGTAGTAAAATAAAATTTGAGGTAAGTGAGGTTGCTGGGAGCCTTTGGTGACATGAAAGAACAGCCCGGTATTGTGTGTGTGTGCGTTGTTACTTCTAACTGGCTGTAGTTACAGATACAAATGTCAGCATATGAATTCAGGGTTTGTCTTTTGGGCCTCGCATAGCCATGTCATTAGAGCTGAGTTTAGAAAGTTTCTCTTTTTAACACTGGGAAAAAGTGGACGTATTAGATAATATACACATATATATACATTTATCAAAGTATGAGAGCATTTTCTTCAAAATAACCACCAGAAGGCTCAGGGCACTGGCATTACTGAAATAACACTGTCATCATCATGTTTAAGTGGAGATTTAGGGAACATAACAGGTAAAAGGATTTTGACTTAAAGCCTGCATATCAAGAACAGCCTCTCAGACTGGCCAGGACTAATTTGAGCAGTTCCTTAGGGCCTCCCTTTCAACTTAATAGGGGATGTTTGTTGCCCATTCTGGAGGTGCAGAACAATTGAGTGAAGCAGGAGAGACTGTGAGGTATGGAGCTGAAATGCACCTTTTTTGACTGGGAAACAAAGTGTAATTATGATATCCTTCATGTCTCTGCAAGCTTCACCAAAGCTGGGCATGGTGAAAGGAGGTGTGCTGAGGTCTGTGCAGGCACATCTGTGGCCTTGGTGCAGCCAAAGGCATGCAGGAACTTATCCTGCTACTCCCAGCAGTGCACAGACTGGGTGGGAATTACCAGGGCCAAGGGCAGGTCTGTGCTGGACACCATGAAACCTGAGAGACAAAAAGCCCCAGGTGCTGCTCAGCTTCCAGGGAAGGGAACCAGCTGGGCATCAGAACTAGTCCTCATATGAGCAGCTGGTCAGCAGGGAGGGAAAGCCAGGCTTGTCCTTGCCCTTTCCCTTTGTTGTTCTGTTCCACTATGTCAGCAGTAGGAAGGCAAAAGTTTAGCTTAGCTGGAGCTGCTACCCCTGCATCTCTCCTAGCCACAGAGGGCCTTGCTGTGCCCCCTTCCCAAAGTTACTGAGGTGCTCTCAGAGCAGCAGGACTTGGAGTCAGGTGACCTTCCCTGCAGAGAAAAACACAGTGTTTCTGATTTTTGAGAGAGGCTTACTAAGCCCGCAGGTTGTTCCTGTGAAGGTGAGTGCAGCACTTTACAAATATTTCCCTGCAGTGTCAGTGCTGGGTCTGATACAAGATGACTCTAGGACCTCCTGACTTGGAGGTGAGCGTGTGAATGCTGGCACAGAGGTCCTGACTATGAAATGTCATGAATGAACTTTGCTTAGAAGGGATCTCTAAAAATAAATAACAGAATAGGATGGGAGTTCCTTTTACACCTTCCATGTTACTGGCTCTAACACTTTTATTTTGGCCATGAACTCCTTGATGACTCATTTTAGAATTAATGCCTCCAAATATGAAGAATATATGCATATTCCTACCATTATACAAAGATGATAATCAACAATGGCAGGATTAGAGCATTTGTGGCACAGAAAATCTGAGCTGGAACTGGCTGGTGCTGTGACAGCTCAAGTTGTGACCTGATCAAATCCCTGTGGCAAGACAAAAGGACGCTCCCAGGGCAATACTCACTGGCTTTGGTGCTTAACAAGGGCACTCTTCCCATTCAGAAGCTTCTAATTCTCCCTCATGGCAGAAAGGACTCAGTGTCTGGCATCTGTGTGAGGCACAGCCAGGGTCTTTGGCACTGACAGCTTATGGTATTTCTTCTAAGAAGAGGGACTTCTGCTGCTTCCTACTCCTGGCCACCGATTCAGGTAACCATGTTGAGCGTATATAAAACACACTCCTGTTTTCCTACCTGCATGCAGAATTCCTTGTGTTCTGAGGCATGCTGCTGTATCATGTTGCTTTGCCTTGTTTGGACATCGATCTTCATTGGCACTAACGACTTCATTTCAGTGATGGATGAATTGCAAGTGTTTAAAATTGAACTTCAGTTTACTGAACATGGTTTGGCTAAAGACACAATTTTTATGTCATCTGTTATTGTAAGAAAATCTACCAACCTACACTTGAACAATGTAATGGGGCACATAACACAGCACTGTGTTGTTCTGCCACGACTTTTAAGCCCTGCTTGGATTCTTTTCCCATGATTTTCATATTAGTAGTTGTTATTCAACACTTCAGCACATGATCACTTACGCTTAGTGATGTTCTTTGAACAGCATGCTTCTTGCACACTGTGAGTGCTGGCCGCTACAGCAAGCTCTTGGTTACTACATTTATGTCTGTTTGCAGACAGGTCTGTCTGACTTGTTGGGAGAGGCAGCTGGATAGCAATGAGTCAGTGGCTACTGGATCTACTGGGACCTTATCCTAGTGAACACTAGATTAATTACTAAATCGGAGAAAAAAGTATCTGGGGAGGTGGAAACTCATTTTTGTTGAAGAGAAGCCGCTTTTTGTTGCTTCTGGCTCTAGAGTGAACTTGCAGGAGTAAATGCACGAAATAGACTTGGTTATTGCTGTGATTAAATCTTAACCCACTTGTTTGAGCTACCTGTGTAGAAAAGCGGAATTTTCTTTTTAGACTCGTCCTAGTTTTGGCAAAGCATGCCTGCCCTTTGTGGTAGTAGGAAAGAGAAATTTAGGAGAGCCCTGAGTGATAAATCCACAGGAAGAGGGAGGAACAATGGTGCAGCATTATGCAGCAGACATAACTGGAAATAAAACCAAATTACTCTAGATAAACAAAATAATCAGCATAGCTAGGAAAGGAGACCACATGGTCTTTGTTTCCCTGCTTTATTAATAGAACAAAAGGTGGGAAGCTGGAAATGAGCTGGGTTCACCTTCCTTAGCAACATGTAGAAGTGCTATCCTGTAGCATGAGGAACGATACTGGATCACTTTGTTCATTCAGATAGTGTTCCTCATGTCCTGCCTTCTCACTGATGAAGCTGGCTTCTGGTTACTCAACTATAAACCACATTCCAGACAGAGCCAGTGCAGTCTGTGCCACCACACACACAAACAGCTACTGTCTGGGTATTAATTGCTCCCTGTTAAGAATTCTGGGGCTTAGTAGACACAAATGAAAGGAGAGCAAGGTGTGCTCTGTAGTGAGGGACTGTGCTGGTCATTTAGCCAAGACAGAGACTGGTTGGACACAGCCAGGTGAATCAGCCAGGTGACACTGGGAGTATGGGGTCAGCTCCAAGAATAAAGCTACAGCAAACAGATGTACAGACCTGGGATGAATACTGCAGCCCAGGAAAAGGTGATTGCAGCCAGCACACAGGTGTGATGAGATACCTGCTGCTCAGAGATTGCTTGTGAGGTTTTTCCACACTGCTATTGGCCATTACAAATGTGGGAATTAGAAGTCTGCTACTTACTGAGCACTGTGGAGTGTATTGCCCTCTTAGCCAAGGTTTATGCTGCTAACTGTTCTCTCAGCTAAGTCTACATCTGGTGTGGACACCAGCAGGCAGATGCTGCAATAGCAATTTTACCTGCCCTGTTGCCCTTCTTCCTGTGTACTATATCTAGAATTGTAGTTTTCTTAACATTTTATTTTTAACACTCTTTTTTTCCTTATACCTGAAAAGAAAAGGAAACATCCCATACAGCCCTTGGGAGCCAGAGTTATCTTAATTCAGTTAGTCCAGATCTCAGTCCAAGTCCTTTAGAATTATTTTTTCAGAAGAAATCGTTAGCCTGAAAAATCTGGAGTACTGCACCATATCTCCAGCCGGGTGGCTTTGTTTAATCTGCTCAGTGACTCTACAATACACAAATTAGCTCATTTAATATGAGGCAATGCAGAGGAAGCTGGAATCATTTGTCCTAACAGCTTTGGGGGAGATTATCAAAAAGAACTAGAACTGGAGCCTAGAGAGAAGAGAAGGAAAATCTGTCCAAGTTCTCCAGACTATCACTGTCAGTGGAAATTACTGACAATGGTAACCAGACAGGAGGTTTCCCTCAAGAAAAAAATGGGCGTGGAAGTGGTGTTCCTTCTTTGGACAATTTCTCTAAGTACAGTTTCTGCTGTACCAGAAAAATGAAGATGTGTTCAAGATGAAAATATATTGCCTGGACAGAAAAAGATGCCTCTAATACCACATGAAAAGGGCAGTTTGGAAGTGTAAGAGGTCAGCTTATAGGAGGGGATGACTTTCCACAGGCTTTCAGACAGCAGTTGCCCATGGGGTGAGGAGGACTGAGTCTAAGCTTATCCTGTCCTCCTGACCCAACTCTTAAGTGTCCCTCTATGCTGTTCCACAGAAAATCCAAATCTGCATTCCTTAGAAATGAAGGAACACAGCTGAGTTTTCAAAGCCATCAAGACTTAACTTGTGCTCATGTCCTTAAAATCATTCTTGAAATGGCTTCTGGCTTGGACTTGCAGTCAGTTTGTTAAAGGCTTTCCTTTGTTTTCATTGTGCTATGTGGAAGCTCCATCCACACCTCAGAAGTCAACATGCAGAGGACAACCATGTTTTAAGGTAAGATGTAAATTTTCAGAATGGTTTTCCAGTGGGCCTCTTCATTATCTCCACATGTCTATTGGATAAGTAATTGCCCGGCTGTCTCTGCAAAGAGGCAGATCCTCACTATCAAGAGGTGCTTGCCCTCCTTTGGTGACCATTTAGCTCCCCTGTGTTTGCTTCTCTGAGCTTCTTCAATCTTCCACCACTTGCTGGCTCCACAATCTGACTGGGGTCTGTGGCGCCTGGTCTGAGCAGCACCAAATGAAACATTGTGCTCTTTTGGCTGGAGTAATTTTCTTCACAGTGGCTGGTACAGGGCTGTGTTTTGGATTTGTGCTGAACACGGGGTTGATAACAAAGAGATGTTATAGTTATTTCTGAGCAGGGCTTACACAGAGCCAAGGCCTTTTCTGCTTTTCGTACTGCCCTGGTAGGGAGGAGACTGGGGGTGCCTGGGAGGTTGAGGAGAGACACAGCCAGGACAGGTGACCCAAACTGACTAAAGGGATACTCCAGACCATGTGGCATCATACTCAGTATATAAAATAGAGGAAAGAAGGAGGAAGGGAGGGACATTTGGAGTGGTGGTGTTTGTTTTCACTGTTACATGTGATGGAGCCCTGCTCTCCTGGAGATGGCTGAACACCTGCCTAATTCCTTGTTTGACTGTGTGCATGGCTCTTGCTTTCCCTATTTTTCAACCCATGAGTTTTCTACCTTTTACCCTTCTGATTCTCTCCCCAGTCCCACTGGTGAGGGAATGAGCGAGCGGCTGCCTGGGGCTTGGCTGCTGTCTGGGGTTAAACCATGGCAAACAGCTGCATTTTTATCATCTTTGAGGGTATATGGGCACCCCAACTTCCCACCTTTGCCTGCAGGACTGTGGTTCCTAAGGACAGTCATCACTTGGGCAGGGACTGCCCTATTCAGGCTCCATGTGACTTGGGTACCTGTGCAATGAAAGAACAGGGCGAGTGGAAGTACCAGAAATGTTAACAACTACAGACCTTTTTTATATATGCCTTCAGATTTAGGAAGAATTGGATTATTCAAATTGTTCCACTAGCCTTGAGTCATCAAGGGAAAGGTCTCATTTTGGCACTAAGATGGGAGATGCTGAGCTCCTTCAAAACTCCGGCTGAAAATGTGGCTGTGGGAAGAGCAGGACTTCTAGTGCTCTGAAGAAATCTAAGCCTGCAATGTATGAATGGGACCTGAGTGCTGCTGGGACAAAGTCTGATGTGGCATTGGGTGCTGAGAGGTAGAAAATGTGACTCAGAGCTGTACTTCAGCCGTGGCTCAAAGCTGTGAAAATGGGTATCAAAGGACTCTGTTGTGTCTGAGCTGTCTTTCACACGCTCATCATGCTGGCACAAGCGATCAGTTAATATGGAGCGCAGCGGAGAGGTGGGTGATACCACGTGAAGGCAGCCAGGGGCCAGGGTGAGTGCTGACAGAGATATTGAGAGTGCTGAGCATAAAGGGAATGCTGCCTGAGCCCAGTTTTGTGCTCTGAGCAGATAGTATTATACAGAAAAGGCAAAAAAATTATGCTCGAGTCTTCTAATAAATTTTATACTTTTACTTAAAGGCAGAAAAACCAACCAACCAAACAAAAATCCCCAAATAGGCTTTTAATCTTCATAAGTGCAGATGATCTGTACATTTCACAAAAAAGAGCTGTGGAAAACACACACACACCTTTTAACTAGTGAGCAATTTAAAGACTAATAGGATTCATCCATAATTACATAGTTAAGTAAAATTTATGTATGAAGGAATTAACTGATTTCCCTGAGGGCAATATAAACCATAGAGACAGCGCTCTCATTTAAAAGTACCATCTCAATGTTAAAATACTTTGTCATTCTTCTGTAGCGATGGTTAGGTGCTGTGAGAGCCACATGGAAGTTTATTTACTGATCCACAGACAACTGATAACAGATCTCTGCTTTGTTTGGAATAGAAAACTTGAACAGCTTGTCTGCACCTCTCCACTCGGACATTAAATCAACATGGCTCTATTAGTGGCCCTAGGATGCCAGCTGAGCCATCTCTAAGCCTGTCACCGTGATGTCTTCATCTGTAACCAGAGCAGACGTGAGCTCCTGGCAGCTTCGGGAGGTGACAACAAATCCAATTAGCTCCTCTCCATGGCGCCACAATACTACTGTGAAACGGCCTGACAGGGAGGGTGGCTGCAATACCCTGCACAGTGGGCCATATCCTTCGTATTTAAAAAAAAAAAATCTACCAACACTTAATTGCTGGAGTGACTTTCCAGGCGGTTGCTGGAACCTTGTGCACAATCTGGCCAGAAATGTGAGCTGTCCTGGAGGGCTGGATTATGCACAGCTTGGGGAGGGCTTTGCAAAAGGATGAAATGCTCCAAGAGGATAACTGTGTGCCAGCACTGTCATCGCCCTCCCTCACAAGGAAATTTTGGAAAAGTCATGAAAAAGCCAACCCCTTTCTGCCCCAGCCCCATGTTGCATAGAAATGGGGACTTTTGGTGCCTGGAGGTGATGTGTGCTCCGTACCAACTCTTTTGGCTACAGTATAAGCCAAAAGATGGAAGCAAACTCCCCACTCCAGTCTTTGTCTGCGGGAAGGAAAGTGGAGGCTGTTTGGAGGATGTAGGATTTGGGAGCAGACAATTTAGCAAAACTCCTTGAGCATTGACTGAGAGGGGTTGGTAACACTGCTCAGAAGTTAAGGCTGGGCAGGCTGAACTTGGACAGTTGTATTTAAATCCAGCTTCCTTCCTCCCAAACTAGTTAGCAAGTGCAAAGAAATATCTCACATGCTGATTAAAAGTTGCTGATGTCTCATGGGGCATAATGCACTAAGTAATTTAATTCTTTTAAGCTCTCAGTAATGCAATATTTTTGCTTTTTCTGACCAATACTTCCATCTAAAAGTGCAAGGTGAAGTAGGCTGTGGAAAAATAGAGACTGAATTCAGCATCCTCTCGAGTGAGAAACTAAATCTAGTTTCCTCTATCTTGTTCTCAAGGTCATAGAGGAGATGAGTCAAGCCTGTGCATCCCTGCTGCTGAAACATAGTGCACTTGAGATGCAAGAATGCTACCCAGTGTTTGTGTCCTGGTGTTCTTCAACCTCTTTCATGTAGGTAGATTCTGGCTGTTTCAGTGCTGGAGGCTATTAGGAATCATTGTAACCATAAGTTCCTCTTAGAGAAATAACTCAAGGTAGTAACTAGCTTGGATTTCTCTACTTCCAGTCCAGTGGTGAGCTTGCAGTTACACCAGGGTATCTGTGCTACCCACAGCCTAATGACTGTGGTCACTAGACTAAATCAGACATCTCTAACACCATTAATTCCATGTTCCAAGTTAGAGAGGATGTGCCTGTTTGCACATCTTGAGTCTGTGTGGATGTGCAATGCTAACAGAAGTGATTTAGGGTGACTGAACTTATGGGCGGGAAGCATCCAGCAAAGCAACAGTAAAAGGGTTGCATTGCTACATCTCTGCAAGCTTATTTGAATGGAGAGTCTTATTTCCTCCAAGGAGAGTATGTTTTAAGTTCAAGCAGGAGACAGCATTCACCCGGATGCTGGATCTGCCTTGTCTGTGCAGTTTTTGGTGATGGGGGGTTCAATGCAGAGAAAACCAACTCAAAACCTGCAGAAATGGTGTTGGGGGGACGCACAGTATTACTGTTTCCAACAACTTAAATGCATAATTTTTCTGGTGCTCAACTTTGATGCTTTAAAAGCGTAGTGAGATCTCTGAATATTTCAGCAAAAGTTGTGATTTTTGAGGATGGATTTCTCCAGGGAGAGCATATTGCAGCAGTGTTTGCCTCCCAGAGCCAAGCACACACTCCAGTCAATGGGTAGCAGTTGGCAAGCCACCTCTCCCTTGTCAAGAAGCCAGTTGTTCTGTTGTCTCCTGCCACATCCCTGAGGAATACCTGTGGGCACTGGCAGCCACACAGCTGAGAGAAAGGGAAAAAGGTGTAACTGGGATAAAACAAAGGATTTTTTTTTTTTAACAGAAACAGCTTGTTGCAAATGCACATTGTTAAATCAAACTCATTCCAGATGAATTGGGCACAGTATCTAGGCATGTGGCTGGTTTGCAGAGCAACCAAACACTCAGTGAGCTTTGGAACTAAAGGACTGGTTTTGGAAAACAATTAAGTGCTGCCAGGCCCAATTATTTTCAGCAACATCTTTCTGTTACCAAAATGTGTCAATGTGGACTTTGGCCTGCTTGGTAAGAGATACACTGTGAGCTCACTGATGCACAATCCAGACTGCAGGCCTTGAAATAGGTCTGAACAGTGCGGAGAAAAGGATACTCTCCCTGGTCATCAGCACAAGGCTGTGTTTTAACCAGCAATTAGCAGTGGCAATGGGTAAGCCCAAGTTTATTTTCAGCAAATTCCACATATGCTGCATGTAACTGCAGTAAGCAGTTGAAGGAAAGCCTTGTGTTCTTCAGGATGAGACTACAAACAGGTGGTGGGATTTAAGGTCTTAGTTATCCCAACTTTGGATGCACATGGACTTCCATTAATACAGCAAAGAGAAAATTTCATGGAGAACAGTTCTGGAGATCTAGAGAAGGTTGTGAGACTATAGCAATGATGTGCTGGGGAAATATTCCCAGCACAGTTCACATCACAGGATGCTCAGCTGGTCTTACTTGACCACAAACATCACAGTCAGGCCAGCTCTGCCAAGACAGTGGTGGCTGATGTAGGTACTTTGCAGTGAGTCTGATTGATGCAGTTTGTGAGTCAGCTGAGAATTTATACCGTTGTGTTTTAAGGCAAGAATTTGTGTGGCTTTGATGGTGGTAGCTGAGTTTTGCTTTGCCAGTTTAGGGAGACTGAAAGGATGGCTATAAAATGAAACTTGATGATTGCTACTTCTGTACTGGGCACCACAGAAGCTTTTAATGAGCCTCTGTCCCCTACCCCTCTCAAAGTTACAGCCCCATAATGTGCTTACAGCCAACAGTACCCCAAGAATGATGCACAGCATGAAAGGAGAGCTTGCTGTGACACCTGGGCACTGGGAAATAGAACATGCTTTTCTGTGAATTTCATTGTCTCCTAAAGTCCAGCTTTTATGAAGATTGCAAAAAAAAAAAAGGCTGAAAATAAAATACTGAGTCTCGCAAAGCTTCTGGACACTGAAAACGACCACTGAGATTGCAGAGACTTGAAACAGAGAAACAAGAGGAAGTCCAGATATACCCTATGTGGGAAATCAGAAGGAAGAAGAGAAGGTATTGGTAGAGTGACAGCAGAAAGATCTAAAGAGCAGGGAAGAAGTGGAGAAGTTATTTAAGTGGGCTGCAAATGGAGGTTATATCTCATTTGATAGCTGGAGGTGATAAAAGCATGAGAGAAGGAGAGGAAGGAGGAGGCATGAGACCATGAGCTTCTAAGGCAGGTGCATCAGAGAAGCACAAAGGTGTTTTTTTTTTTTTAAATTATCTTATTATTGGATGGGGCCCTGAGCAACCTGGTCTAGTGGAAGGTACCCTTGCCTATGGCAGTGGGATTGGAACTAGATAATCTTTCAAGTCCCTTCCAATCCAAACCATTCTATGATTCTGTGATTCTGCTTCCTGGAGTTTTTGCACCAGCAAATGGCATTGGCTAGACAGAACTCTTCAACCTACTACTCTAGCAGACTGATACAAACTGAACGCACATACTAAAAACTCTAACTTTCAGCTGTTCTCTAGTTAACAGTAAATATTGGCTATAATTATGTTTCTTGAGAAATCTTTTAATTTGATGGAACTTGTATCAAAGCAAAACATACGGCTTCAGTTATTGAGAAGTCTGGGAAAAATTAGCTGCCTGGATTATCAGAGGAGCTGACAAACAATTGTTAAGATACTCTTTAAAAGGAAATTTGAATAAGAAATTATGCCCTTTGAGGACTGAAGGTCTTCTCTCCTCTAGAGGTCTCTGAGCTACTGCTTTACAAGGATTTGACAGTAAAACTGTAGGTTTTTCTTGGAAAATCCTGAGCAGCTTTCGTCTATCCAAGACAATATTTGCTCTGTCCTGAAGGAGGAGTTCCTAAATACAATCATATTCTTCTTCTTTGTAGGCTATGGCCAGCTGTGACTGGGACTTTCTTACTGAAATCACTGAGGCACACACTGGATCATGGCGTTTGCACAAGCAGTTGTAATTTCAAAGCTACTGATCAGAATAGTGCGTCTGTGAGCATTCCCAACCCATTTAAAGGTTGGAGAGGCATCTCACAAGAGCTGGCACTAGTCAAGCAGCTCCCTCCCCTCAGTAGACAGAGGGTCTGTTATGACAGCCTCAGGGAGCCTATAGTTTAAATCAAATGGATTTTGTTGCCTCGTTTTCTTTGCATCTAGTTTCTAAATATGTCAGAGGTATCTGCCTCTGCTGGAAGCAGGGGGTGGTTTACACAGTTGTGTCACCAGACCTATATCCCACTCAGTGATTTCCTCTCTTTAACTTGAAGAGAAGTCAACAGTTTTAGAAACTATAGTTTTACAGTCTCCTGGGCTCTCTTGCAGCTTTGGCTCCTGGTAACAGTGGAATTCAAGCTTTTAAAAAAACTTGTTTTGAAATGGGAGTCTTGGAAAAGTATAGTGTTGTTATGGAGCAAATAGTTAGCAAAGACAGTGGCACATCCAAGACAATTTCCCCTTGGTTTTTGGCCAAACCCTCTGGTATTTACGTAGATGCCATCTGCATCTTTTCTCTATGGTATTGCAACTCCTTGTAGGCTTTAGGCTCTTTTAGGCAAAGAAACATAATTGCACAAAAATCGTTACTTGAATCACAGCCCTAAGTTTCGTTCAGGACAACAACTTCAGGGAATACTCATTTTTCTTGTTCTCTTCTTCACAGGCTTGTTTCCATCTACCTAAACGCCACCTTCCCCTGGCTTGTAACATTGCTCTGCTGAGCACTCCATGGCTCTAGTGCCCAGGAGTCCCATTCACTTAGACTTAACTGCTTTAGGGGACCACAACGATTACACTGGTTTCATCTGGTCAGCTAGCAAAGAGAGCGAGGAGAATATTGTCCAGTAACCACTTTCCTAGTTGGACTCAATGACTGTGGAGGTCTTTTACAACCTTAATGGTTCTATGATTCTATAAGTCTTGCTCAAACTGATGTTCAAGGGTCCCTTGTTCTGAAAATCATCTGCCTGGTTTGCCTGGTGATAGAGTTAGGATATTCATGTAAGATTATTTAAGATGCATGAGTGGAGCAATGGGCAGAGTTTCATCTCCTCTTGAGCCCCTTGGCACCGATTTAGGTAGTTTATTCTTGCTTCCTCCCTAGACTTGGTTCAAAAAAAGCCTGATCCATGGCAGAGCTTCTTCAGAAGAGGGGGAAGTGCCCCTGCCTGGTGCCCAGTTGATCTGTTGTATTTCCCAAAGGAATTTACCGATGAAACACAGTGCAAATATCCCTCCAAGGGGCCAGGTGCCAGAAGGCACTGCAGTTCAGTGCTATGTGGTGATACCATCTCCCAATGCCCAAGCAAAAAGCGTCACGTTCACGTTGATAGCATAGGGTTAAAATGTTTCTAAATGGTAGTAACCGAAGTAGGCCCCAAGAGCAAGATGGAAATTCTGCTCAGGCCAGCCTGAGCTTGTGTACTTGCCTGGATGGTAGGAGGCAAGCCTGAACTTGAGTATTCATTTGGGGGGGGGTAAGAGACTAAGACAGATGAGTTAATTGTGTAGCTGCACCTGGGAAAGGGGGGCTGAAAATTATGCTTGAGTAAAAACACATAATGAATGATCGTTTGGGGGGTTTTGAGATTTGTGCTTGGGTAAATGATTAATATATAATTATACAACAAGAAGGGTATATAATGTAAGCACCTGAAATCCATGTTGGGGATTGATTTGGGTTTGTACCCCTCTCCCCCGGCGCCTTAATAAAAGCACCTTGCATATAACCCGTCCGTGGTTATGTGTTTCTACGCTAACAACGTCGCAGCATCTCATGTGAGGAAACAAGCCCTGTACCTTTTCCAGAGTAATGGAACCTCCTGCGTCTTCCAAAAACATGGGGTATTCACAGTGATTGCTGGGAATGAGGTGCTTGTCTTGCCTTTACACGTTTCCAGAAAGAAGCTGAGTATCAGAACCCTGTTAGTTGGGTTTGGAGAGCCTTTCTTCCCACCCTGGAGGCTTCATAGCTTCTGGCACCTTTGGAAACAAGCTCAATCAGGATTTAGTCTCAGGCCTCGCACCTGGGGCTATGCAACATTACTTCCAGACCACTGAGCAATTTTGTAGGTGACTTCTAAACATGCAAAGAAAATGTAATGATTCCTTCAAATATCCTTAGCCAGAAGAATGGCTCAGAGGGTTATTGAATTTTTTTTCTTTTTGAAAGCACAGTTCTTGTTTATTTAAATGCTTCATCAAAGCTGAGAGAAAAGGCCATTGTGCCTTTGATTGGATTGGAATTTTCTGCACCAGCATTGGCCAAAGGCAGGCCATCTTCTCCCAGGCTCTCGCACATGACGAAACGGGGAATGGGGGAGGGAGAAAACCTGACAGACAAGCAGACAGATCAAACAAAACACTTCAAAGAGAAGAAAAAATGCAAGAATGAAGCAATCCGGCACTACGGTCCCTCAATGCTATGAAACAAAGCAGACAACCCTCTACACATGGCCATTCCTGCCATCCAGAGACTGAGGCTGTATACATGAGATCTTACCAAAAGCACTAGGGAGTGGTCTCTAGTGACTACATGACCAGTTATTGCACTATCCGTGCTCAGACACTCTGAGGGGCTAATTAGTGCTTTTAATATGTAAATCAGAGCCTGAACAGATTAAATCTAGGGAAAAAAATAACCCAGCTGCTGAATATGTTGTTTTAATTATTGCTCTAAAGAAAATATGGACATGGCTGAAGATGATGACAGAGAAGAACCTCTAATGCTGCCTTATAGAAGTAGTCCCTGAACATTGAAAACTAGTAGGAGAAGCTTGGTGCTGAGCTGGAGCAGAGGAGGAGCAGTAGGAGTACATGCAAGGCTAGAAGAGCCTTGCTGACTGCACTCTCTGTCCCAGCCTTGGGTCCACTAATCCAGCCAATGGAGTTTTCAAAATACACCCAAAGACTCAGTCAGGATTTCATCTTGCTGGGTGTTGTTGAAACATGGGGAAAGACCTATTCCTTGCTCCAAAGAGAGATTTAGGAGGAGGGGACAGAAGGATTAATACCACATGTTACACTGCAGAGATGAAAGTCTGTAGTCGGTTCACCTCCATATATGCTTGCATCCTTCATGTTACAAGGGGACAGGTCTTGGAAAGGAATAAATATTTAATTTTCTCAGGCTGAGTTTGTCTGAAGGCAGAGTAGAGAAGGAGAATTTAGCTAGGATGGCCAGGAAATAGAAATTAAGAAAAATGGAGGGAGGTAAGGGGCAGATTGGGTGATCACTTGTGTTTGATATAAAAAGCTCTAAGCAATAAAGAGCTATTAACGTTTGTTGAGCTGTGTCCACTAATACTGGAAGAGCACAGCAAGTCTGGACTGCAATCCTCTCTGCCAAGTGTGAGTTGAGAGTAGGAAGTTTGCTTTCCAAGAAAAACTTTTCAGAAAGGAGGGCATCTGTATGCCTCAAAGGCCTCTTGCGTTATTCAAGTCAGAGCTGCCTTCCAACCTGCCTGAAGGAATTCAGAACAACTTTCCTCTGTGTCAGTTGCTAAGGCTCTTTTGCAGCCTCTAGTGAAGTGAACATTTTTCTATGGATCAATTTTTAGCTTCTGTCAGTATTGAAACTCCAAACTTTTTTCCAGAGAGCAAGGGAATAGCAGGTAATTATGTTTCCTTTGAACATACATGCCCTTTTGTCTGTGCCCTTCTGCCTACTCGTCTGCCTGTCTCCTTATTTACCTGTGTATTGTAATTAAAGACTGGGAGTTGAGGGAGAGAAAAATTGCTTTTCCCATTCTTTTCTTCTCTCCCCCTTCATTTTGCTAGTGTCTAAGGTAGACGCATTGCTTGAAACAGGTGGTCAAAAATGTCTTTTATTATTCTCTCAATATACATATAGAGATACATGCACACATTTATCTCTATATATTTAGACATAAGATTGTACATAACCAGATCTGTTAAATCATATAACAGACACTTCAGTAGAATATTTCTTCAAGTGCTCCTGATCAACTGTATGAACTAAGTTGACTGCTCTAGGTTGCCTGGAATATAGATATGCCTTCCTGATAATTTTTGTAATGTTGTTTTAGTAGAGCACAATTTACCCTTCTCTTAGTTCAGTCTTTCCTCCTGTTCTTTATATCCTCTGCCCCCTTTATGCTACACTGTGGATGCCCTAGAAGGCAATGTGCATCTCCAAAACCATTTTTGTTTTAACCCATTGTTGCAATCCGGTTTTAAATCCAGAAGAGCAAAGAAAACTAAGTCTCTGTGCATAAACCGGAAAGAACTTAGAAGGTTCAAAATATTCCCAAAAATGAGATTAAAATCAAACAATGTTAGATGTTGTTGCCAAAAAATTTATGTATTTTATTTAATAGTAAAAAGAGGCAAAGAGAAGGAAAGAGAAAAGAAACAAAGGAGATAGAGAAAGAAGCGTGTGTGGGGG
>VZTE01003815.1:3270149-3315614 GCA_013397775.1 Eulacestoma nigropectus | reverse complement strand
CTGGTGCTCCGGTGCAGGGTCTGGGGACCGCTTTGGGGAGCCTTTGATGGGCCGTGTCACCCCCTCTGCTGCGGATCAGCTTCCCCCCACCCAGGGTGAAGGGTCCCTCTCAGCTGGGCTCCTCTGCACAGCAGAGGACGGGCGGTCACTGAGCCTCTCACCAGAGGCTTTTCCAGCACACACCCAAAGCCTCTCTCTCCCCCCACCCTTTGGTATGAGGGTCTGTTCGAGCCCGGCAGCTGATAGCCCTGGGGCTGTGGTCCCCACCCTGAGGTGTTAAGCTTGTGCTTTGTGAATGTTCCCAGTCCTTTATCTTATCTTCATCAGCGAGCCGGTCCAGGGCCTCTCAGAGCCCCATTCAGGGTGCTGCAGCTTTTGTAATACAGTTTTAAAAGTCCTTCATGAACAATGTTTTAAGTCATAAACTACAATATTTCAGTCTCTAACACCCATATAACACAGTGACTGTGGGATGTGATTTTCTCAGTGTCAACTCCTCCTTTGTAAATCAAGAATGTCTTCAATGGAGCAAATCTGCCCACACATCACCCCACAATAACCTGTCCAGTTAAATTCTTGAACTCCTCGAAGGGACAGAGGAATTAAACACAGGATAAGAATTTATGAAATCTGTGTTTCCCATTTTGGCTTTGTCACTTTTCTCCTCCATGACCTTTGATTAATATTTTGAGTCAGGTCGGCGCTGCACAGTGGCACATGGGGCTGGTATCTCCAGGCGTTCTCCTGTATCCACACTGTGAAGTGCAGCACCTTGCAAAGGTTCCAGCTCTATTAGCACTGTGCCACTGAGAGCTAATTAGTTCAGGTGCTGGTGCCATTGAAGTGTATCTTCTGATCACTGAGTGACCAAGAGTCACAACTGGTGGAAGCACATCTACAGTGTTAGTGTTGTCACTGTAAATATACCTTTGGTTTCTGTGTGATATCTGTGGCCAAAAAGCCAGTCACTTTTGTTGATTTTAAGACCTGATGTCTTACTACACAGGCACTTTCAGTTAGTGTGAGCAATTTTCCTCTTCTAGGAAAAAAGTGAGTACTAGAAATTTCAATACTGTGGTAGTTTGATAGCGTTGTTCCTCTCCTTTTAGCCCTAATACAGAGCTCTTCATGTGTGCCCAGTACATCCTAGAGAGACCACAGACAACCTGACTATCCTAAGGAGCTTTTTCTCCAGCTGTCATACAGCTGACAAACTTGGTGACAAAGCACCAGGAAAGCCAGTGACGTAAAACAAAGGAGGCTCCTTGTTTCCTCAATGAGCTTGTCACATTTTTTGTATCATAAACATTTACTTTGCCATAAATAGAGGTGCACTGCTGTGGGAGGAGGACCACAGAATGGCTATATCAGCCTTGAAAGAGGATTTTCTTTCTGATGCAGAAAGTGTGAATGCCAAGGAATTTGTCTTGAGCTGAATGTTACCAAGGGAACTCAGTGCCCATCTATGTTTCACCAGCAGTGTTATCCACAAACCTCATCCTTTCTTTGACGGGATCTAGAAATACTGGTGAAACTGTCTCCTTGTGTGGGGCTGAACTTGTTGGGACTTTGGGCTGAGATCTGCCAGGTCATGAGGCTAAGATGTAACTTTCGGGAGATCACTCATTATAACTTCTCTGGCCAAAGCTGTGGCCTTGTAAATCACATCTCTTTGGTGCTGCTATTAGTATAGTGATTGATTATCTGCACATGAGCCTACTTTGAACTTTGGATAGTGTGTTCCTTCCAGGAAAATCAACATCTCTATTTGATCATGCTGTTTTTACTGCTAGGTCTTGCAGACTAGGACAGTTCCTAATTTTTCTAACTATTAAGTAAGACAGAGATTCCCCATGACCTTGTCATGTTCCTGCAATGGCAGACCAGACCAGAATGCTGCAGAAGCATCCATTGCAGTT
Source organism: Eulacestoma nigropectus (assembly GCA_013397775.1). Classification (NCBI taxonomy): domain Eukaryota; kingdom Metazoa; phylum Chordata; class Aves; order Passeriformes; genus Eulacestoma; species Eulacestoma nigropectus. The sequence continues at coordinate 3,313,695 of VZTE01003815.1, read as the reverse complement.
GATTTTTGTCAGGTTTCTCATGGACTACATCCAAGTGGAGAATTACTGACTAATTCTGCAGGATATTGTCCTGAGATTCACAATGCCATGAAAGAAATCTCAATTGTTTTTGTCAATTTTTTGCATTCTTGTAATTAATAAACAGATACAAGCTGCTGTAGCAGCCAGTCCTCTATCATTTACCTGTAGCTAAAAATAATTGCTAGAAATGATATTTTGCTGATATTTCAAATCCACAAATGCAAACGAATTAATTTGCACTAGACATTTTCCATTTTAGTGTCTGCATACACATATATAAAATATAACCACATCCATATTTATAAGTATGAAAATGAATATATTTTGTACCTAGAAATATTCCCACATACCTTTTGACTTGCCATTGAGAAATACACACAGCACTCAACAGTAAGTAGTAAAAGCAGCAGAGGTGATATCCTAGGGTTTGCTATCCCCGCAGATTCGTTATGTGGTGGAGGGGAGCCCTGACAGGGTGAATGTCCTTGAATGTGTGTCCTGAACCTGCAGCTCAGGGGTTTTGGCTATGCTGAGGGGCAATCCTGATGCGTGTCCTGAACAAATTCCCACCTGAGCACATGAGAATGATGTCCCTGTCCCAAATGACAGAGGTGACCCATACCTGTGACCAGGCTGAGGGGTCAGATCAGCTGTTCAGCTCTCAGGATCTGATCCCATAAAAATAATTAAGTGCATGCTTAGCCTTAAACATGTAAGTCCTACTGTCTCAAACTCACATTGTCCAGTGTCTGACCAAGCAGTCTGTGCATGCTTGTCCCCTCAGCTCTTTACGGTGTCCATCCTTTTCTCCTTTAGGGGAAAGGTCAACTTCTCTGCTTGCCAGCCAGAATTATGCCTCAAATAATTAAGTGTAAAAAAGTGTAGCCTGCTGAAAGCTATGACGAATAATACTATCATAGAGAAATTGTGTCTAAGCACTTGCTTTCTTCCTCAAAATATTTTCTCTGCAAAGCTAGTCATTTCATTATATACAAGCATAACTTTAATGAATGAGCAAATGCATTCAGCTGTCTTGGGCAGTGTGATGTGTATCTATATGTTAGGATAAATCTATGCACACACACACTCACTGATAAGATGTGTCTTTTCTCTTACACTGAGGGATGTATAATACTTCCTGGGATTTTTTTTCCCCCCTGTATTACAAAACTATAGAAAACATTACTATATCTCTAACTGAGAACTATTTCATGCTTTAGCATGGCCAAGTGTCTGCAGGCAGAGATAAGCTATGATTTCCCATTTTCCTCTACAAAATTAGTGATCTAAAAGCACAATAAAACCATCACCTAGTGTCACCAGTGGGGATAGTGGAAAGAATTAGGTTAAAAAAATATTAATATAACAAGTATTAATGGAGAAAAAATTGAATAATGTGGGGGGGGGAGGCGGTTCTCCACAGTTTGTGTTCTCTTTTTAACTTGAAAATAGTTTTGAGAGAAAGACAAATTTTTGAGCTTGTGGAGAAGGATTTGCAGGAAATTAATTCAGCGAAAAAAGGGATGGCCAGTAGCCAGTAAGAATTTGAAGCTTGTATTTGCAAAAAAAACAAGAAAAAAAGAAGTAGTTTAGGGAAATCTCTCTGTTCCTTTTCATTTCATATTTTTAGATTGCTCTTTACTGTCTGGAAAATACCCTTGGTAACACATCTCACAGGTAATAATTTACAGGAGTTATCTTGATCCTATGTTTCTGTTAAACTGTTTTTAAGGCAAAATCATACCCAGTTAAACAGTTTTAGGGTTTTTTTTTTTTTTTTTTTGGTCAAATTTTAATACCTGTTTTTTAAAGCTCAGAACCAAACTGGTTTTCTCCCCTGCTGGTGAGTTTTGCAGAATAAATAGGGAAAAAAAATACCTTCCACCAACACAGAACATTGGCTCTTAGGAGGTAAATGTGGGGCTGTCCCCACTTCTGAGCTTTTTAGAGGCTCAATACGCTCCTAACTTTGCACAAAGCCCGGCCCGAGGAACAAAGCCTGCGGACCACCACTGGGAAGTGGTATTAGTCCTCTCCGCAGCCTTCCCACTGTGGATGCATGCTCAATTCCCGGATAAATGCACCTTTTAAACTATATTAATGTAAAAGTTTTATTTGAAAGATGCCAGCTGTGGTCCTAGCCCAGGTTTATTCATGTGGGACATTTACTGGGTCAACTTAATACTTGACTACTGCTTATTATCCCATCAGTCTTCGGGGACAACCCATGATCTAATTGCCCAGCATTTATGCTGCCCTGGCAACTATAAATACAGAGTAATAATCCTTAAAGGGCCAGTGTAGAATTTCATGCCCCTGCAGTGAACTACACTTCATTTCCCAGAGCACCCTGTGTTTTTTAATTCAGTGAATAAAAATGTGTAATGAATAATTAATTATGTGCTTGGAGGCACAATAGCTGCCTACTTTTGAATATTCATCAGTGACATTATTAATTCACTAGAAATCCCAAGGAGCAGTGGGATAGGCTTTTAGCCTAGCTGGAGGACTTACAGATAATACTCTGCAACATGAACAAACTTTTTCAAGCAGACTTTTCTTTCTTAGAGTTTTTTAGATTTAATTTACATCTTAATAAAATAATAATAAAAAAGTACTGCACTGGATGTAACCAAGCAGCAGTGAGTAATAGTTGACTGCAGTTAGAAATCCATCAGTTCGGAGCCCCTTCCTCCCTGACCCACTGCCATGCCTGACCTCTGCTTTAGGTCCTGGCGTACACCAATGCAGAGAAGACAAACCTTGGGAGCATTATGAGTGAGACTGAAGAGAAAAAGCAGATGGCAAATCATAATTTCTAATAATGTGTCAGGTTCTCTGATGAAAAACCATCTTATTTGCTTGTCAAGAAAGTAAACATCAAAAAACCTGCCTACAGAAAAAAACTTGTTTTCAGCTTACAAAGAGGATTTTTCTACTGTTGAATAAACCTGCAAGCCTCTTCCAGAGATAGGAGTGCAACTTTTCACATCATCATGTTAGCTTAATGATGCCATTCCATTTAAAGCAGAGATTTATGCCAGGTGAAAGCTGATGCTGAAGTGCAGAGACAAACTATATAATTTTTTTTTTTGGCAGAGAAGAAATGGAATAATTAGAAAGAAGTCTAAGGTCTTTCTGTGAATCCTCCTTCTTTCCCCATCTGATTTGCAATGCCAATGCAGTTGCAATGCAGTCTCTTTTCACCGCTTATACCTAAGGCCAGATTCTGTGCTGACACAATTTCTTTGACTTGAGAGAGAATTTGATCTTCAATGCTTTGGGCCAAACCTTGCAGAACCCTCTTCTCACAAATAGCCCACTTTATGGTCTTGTTGGGAATTTTTCTTCTGAGGAAATTTTAGATGAGAATGTTGTTTCTGCAAAGATCAAAATTCATGGTTACAGTCACCCAAAATCCTGTAAAGCAATGCACTATCAGAACAAAATGTAGTTAATTCTTCAGCCAGTCCAACAAACCTAGAATATCTGTAAAAAATCTTTCTTTTCCTCTAGGGTTTGTTACTCAACTGTATTTCCTGTTGGAATATTTACAGGTCTGATTCTTCATCCGTAAAGGCATAAAACTTTTAAATCCTTCAAAAAGCAATTGGATTGCTAAATCACAGACACATTTTTAAAAACGAGACCTGTAATCCACTGAGGATCTTAATGGAAAGAAATCATTATACCTAATTAAATTGAAAGTAGCAGGAAAACGGAACTTACTTGGAGCATATGCTTGTAATAATTCATACCTGTACTGTGATAGAATTTTCTCTATACAGGAGTGAAACCCAACATTTGTTTGGTTTTGGAGTCTCATTCTCCCTTTGCTTGACTTTGTCTTTGACCTTCTCCTGGCATGCGACGAGCTGTGCCTGCTCTGCTGCCCTGACCTTCGCTGACTCCCTCATCTCTCTGTCCTTTATCCCCACAGAAACCTCCAGCACCAGCAACCAGAATGGTGCATTCACGTTTGATCAGTTTTGATTCTCTGCTGCAGAACTTGTTAAGCACAGAGTGATGGAAAACAGCAATTGCATATATCAGCTAGAAAACTGACCAGAAATTTACTTTTTTTTAACCAGAAAGCCTCTTTAGCAACAACTTTAGATATCTGAAATATTTGGGTTTATTTCCCGTACAGTCATGGTGTGTACACCTTTAACAACAGAACTGATACCATCCAGCTTGGTCACAGGTTAAACAACAGTCATTTTGCTCAGCAATTCAAACTTTCATTACAATTTGTAATGCAGCAGAACACTTGGGCTATGTAGTCATTTATTGCAGTGATTTGCATTAAAGAGTGTCATTGTATTACCTCTTAGCTTTGGTTGAGATTAGAAGTAATATCTACATTTATCTTTCACTCCTAGGAGTATAAAATTGTGCTAATAATAACAATAATAAAGCTAGTTCCTAAAAGCAAGTGAACTCTACACAGCTTTTTTTTCCCTCTTTTTTTTTTTCCTTTTTTTTAGCTGCTCAAGTAGGGGAGTAGAAGAATCATGAATAATAAATATGGAGATAAGAGAACTGAAACTGGGAAATCAATTTACTGCAAAATATTTGCATATTTTATTAAAAGAAACTGTGCATAAACCCCACAACAGGGTGGAATGATTTATATTTTGATTTGATTTGTATACATTATACCTCTGGGAGAACTAATGCAACTTAGTCATCCCTGCAGGACTTTTTTTGGGTAGGGTTTTGTTGTTGTTGATGTTGTTGTTTTGTTACGAATATCCTAGACAAGGGAGAAGTAGGTCCCCGATGGAAATTTTAAGTCAGTTTGATGCTATGTGATATTTTTGGAATCTCACACAGTCAAATGTCCAGGACTGTTCTAAGCAAACACCCAAGTGCTCTGGGGGTCTGCCTGTACCTAAACTAACTCCAAAACTGTGGTTCAGGTCAGAAGGTTTTCTGTTCGAGTTTTGTTAAAAAGCTATGTCCACACACCCAGGCAGTACTTACCGTCTGTTATTAGAAATGCAAACCATGAACATAAGGGAGAGTGTTTGTACTCACCTCTATATATTAGCAAATACATCTTGTACATGGATTAGAAAAATCCTGTCTAATATCACATCATCTGATCTCTGAGCACATGTGCAAGGTGTCCTGGTAAGAGTCTGTTGGGTGAAAAAGGAAGTTATGGATATCAGAGCAGCTGTGCAGCTTGGGGTGCTGTGACTTCTGCTGTGCAGGAGGACAGGTGTCCTATCAATGACTTCGGGACCTAAAGTTGGCAAGCTCATAAGTCATGAAAAATTATAGTCTTTATTACAACAATATAATTTTTTAACAATTTTGTCGGAGTTCACAAAAGGGAGTTGTGAAATTTAGGCTGCTTTTTGATGCAGCCTAATGGTGATGGTTTTGGATAAGGCAGAGTTAATTTTCTTCTCACTAGCTGGCATGGGGCTGTGCTATGGATTTGTGCCGGAAACTGTTGATAATATGGAGATGTTTTAGTTCTCACTGAGCAGAGCTTGCACAGAGGCAAGGACTTTTCTCCCTCTCATCCCACTCCACCAGCCAGTGGACTGGGGGTGCACAAGGATTTGGGAGGGACACAGCTGGGACAGCTGACCCCAACTGACCAAAAGAATGTCCCATACCAAATGATGCTCAGCAACAAAACTAGGGGGAAGGTTGGCTGGGGCCTACTGCTTGGGGTCTGTCTGGCCTCTTGGTGATGACCAATTGTTTTCATTTACATCACTTCTCTGTCTTGGGTTTTATTTCTCTCTGTGTTATTTTCCTTTTCATTACTATTATTGCATTATTAATTATATTATTATTTTATTATACTGTATAATTCATTTGTTATTATTAATATTGCTATTATTGCTATTATAATTATTTATTTCGATTCTTTAACTGCTCCTATTTCAACCCCTGAGTTTTCTCACTTTTACTCTTCCTCCCAGCAGGATGGGGGTAGGTGAGCTGTGATGCATTTTTTGCCAGCTGGGGTTAAACCACAACACTTTTCTAGCAAGAAAATATTGCCCAAATTCTTTTACATACCATGCACATGCTTGATACACAATAGTGCCCATCTGGTTATTTGGATCTTGAGGTCTTAAACTTTTGGAATTAGACAACATAAAGCTTTCCCACTAACATGGAAATCCTGTCACAGCTGTCTTTCCAACAACAATACTTTCAGCACAACACACTTTCAGGGGTTGAAATTTGACCTGAGGAGTAGCAAAGAATAGGAATGGCTGCTGTTCCACCCCATTTTCCATCCAGGGAAAACACCTGTACAATATCTTGGAAATGCCACATCCTGGCATAAAGTGATATATTTTATGTGGACATTTTAAAATTTGATAAAGGAGACAGAAAAGTCTCACCATGCTGAACTTTGCCAAAAAGCAAATTTTTCCATTACTAACTGAGATATATACCTATATGTACATGAATATGTGTATGTATTGTTTTTCAGACATATCTCATGTTTAGAAATTTTAAATGCAGCTTAAACACACATGACCAAATTCCATTGCTGCCTGTGAAGTCAGGGAGTTCACATCAGGAAATCAGTAGTAATATTTCAAGAGCAGCTTGAGGTCTTCTCATATTTCAGTACTGCCAGTGACAATATTTCTAGCAGCTTCCAGGGGGTCAGAATTGAGACCAGTGAGAACATGAAAATAATTCCAGGCTAATTTTTACTCTTTATTGCTCAGGCTTTGCTTTTAATGGGGCTGCCTAAAGTTTCTTGTGCCATTTTAAAATTTTTGTTTTCTCTGTGCTTTCTTCAGTGTGCTTCAGTTTTTTTCAAAGGTACAACATAGCCCTGTTCCGTAGCAAGTTCAGAATCTATTTTTGCTTTGGTTTTCTTCTTTCACCTGAGGTATTTGCACCTTTAACTGAAATCTGGAAAATTGAGGAAACCCAGAAAATTCCCACAATTTCTTTGTATGCCTGTGTAGCTTTACAGGCAGAATGTTGAACCTCATCAATTGCCATTCATCCCAAGCTAATAAGAGATAAACTTTGATTGAAGCTTCTCCAGCATTAACATCTAATGTCTGACTGATTTGGATTTGCTCATGTCTAACGATACCAGTGGGATCAGTTTGCATCCTTTCCAATAGAAGGGCACTAATTTGAATGTTGTTCCTCCATCTGATCAACTATTTCCACAGAACTCATTGAGAGTTAGTACAGTTGATAGGATCTTTTAAGTAATTTTGCTTGAAACTGACCACTAAGTTGCCATGTCATAAAGAGGAATGAGCCTACAAACACAAATTTGGAGAACATCTTAACTGTAATTTCCTTTGCAAATCAGACTAAGATAAAACCTGCAATGCCATGACCCCAAAGCTGATGCTAAACTGGGATTCAATAATAGAACTTAGTGCATCAACAAAATAATTAAATAAATGTAGCCTTATCAGGCCTTGCCTGCATTTTCTAGTACTTCCTACTCAGTCATTGGAGGCAGTATTACGAGCTCCTTAAGTTACATTAGCATTTCTACATCTATTCTGAAAGCAAACAGCAGTGAAAGTCAGTAGGAATTAAAAGTAAAGTACTGAACATGTTTTTCTTCTGGGTTGATTCATTTAAGAGCACCTGAAGGTGGGAAGGCAAAATTCCTTAACCCTGTTACCTCTGCTTTCAATGTAACACAGGAAAGGAAGCAGCACAGAAGACAATTCATAACCTTAAATGAAGTAGGATCCATGTCTACATAGAGATTTACTTTACATTCTCAGAGGTATGAATGGAAAAAAACCCAAGGTTTAGATACTAATGGGTCAGTTGAGTTTAAATTTTCTTCCTATTAGGACAAAGGTTTCATGGGACCATGGATATTTGGAGCACTCTTACAGCCTTAACAGGGAATGGTGGTTTCAATCCTCACTACCCACAGACATTTAATGCAAAATTGCTTTTCCTTTGTGCCTATGTAGCTACTCTCTCCTGCAGAGAGTGTCAGGCCCTGCTCTGCTAGTTAAAGAACATTTTGCTGCCTCTGCTATTTGCTCCTTTCAGCAGCTATTGTGGACTGAACTCTCAGCTCCTTTCACAGAGAAGTCGTGCTGCCAGAGTACATGGTTCCCAGGGTGGCATGGATGAGAGCAGCAGGTTTCTTTCTTATGGCCTGAGTTTGGCTAACATGCCCTTATTCCAGTCACAGTTATTTTTGATGCGTCCAGCACAATGCAGAAAGTGAGTAACATGAGAAATGATAGTGAAATTGAGAGAAATGAGAATCAGGAAAATGATCTTGAAAAATCAGGATAATTCTGTTGCCAAAAGAGATTTGAACCCAATAGCTGTACCCATTAACTCCTTAATCTGCCCCAAAGACCAACAATTTTGGGTATAAGGGGTCTGAGTTTAAACTTCAAGAATGAAGTTAGGGAATTGGTAACAGCAGCTTGAAAATATTCTAACATATAGAGTTTGTTCTTGAAATCACAGAAACAAGTTCCATATTTTTTCTTCTGATTTGGTGCCTTGCAGCAGCACATCCATTTTCTGCTATTAATGAGTTGATGGTTAGAGAACTTACTCTCAGTTGCAGTGCAGCCTTTGATTTCACAAAACTCCTCCAAATGCCTCCAGCTAATTGTGTTTTCAATAATAAATTGTTGAAGAAATTTTGGCTTAGCTGAATTTACTTCAATATGATTTAATTAATGTGTTTAAAAAACACTATCCTGAGCAGCTTGGACTACTGGATTGCTTATGTTATTTGCAGGACTCTACAGAGAGCAGTGACCCAGAATTTACAGCCTTCTTTCACACCATCTATTACGTTGCAATGCCATCATTTAAAATAATGGCATCTTCTCCCCTCCATACAAAATAATTTTTGCAGCTGTGGAGACTCTGACTAATAGGGACTTTTTTATCATATAGAAAGCAGAACTGAACATCACTGGCATGTTTGCAAGCTTGACTGATGTACAGAGACCCGCCTCTATTATAGATAGGTGAATTACGAAGCTCCAGAGCCAACTCCCCTTTTCCAGTTACAGGAATTTTGAGGGGATTTGTACCAATATTACTTATTCATTCTATTCACATGTTCTGCTTTGACTCATGGTTAGACTCCTGGAATTTACCCACTCACCCTTTTATTACTGGAAAACCTGATGCCATCACAGCCAATCTCTTCTGCATTTTCCAACCTATTTACCCAGCCCTTCCACACCAAATAATTCTAAGATCTAAAATAGCAGTTCAGTTTTTATGAACAGTGGTGTTTGCTCGGTAATTCTCCAGCAGAGCTGCAAGGCACAGAGATGTCATAACGTGGAATTCACAGATTAGCATTACCTGATAACGGATGTGATCTGCTGGACAACGTGACATCGCACTTTAGAGACAGGAAATTTTCTTGCTAGGAGGAAAAAAGCCTTTGATCCAGGGTATGGAGCTGTTATTTATAGCTTATTTTAAGCAGGGAAACACTGTTGTCAGTTTTTCTGAATTACCAAGAGTTTCAGAAGTCTTAGCAAAACAGTTTTCTAAGACAACACAGATGTTAGAAATTAAACAAACGTCTGTTTTGAATAGAAGGTATTTCAGTCCCCTCTACACCTCCTTTTTAACATACCAGAGAATGCCTGGAAAGAACTGTCACAGCTTTAGTTTTATTTAGTTCTCTGAACACTGCTGTCCATAGTGTCAAAAACACAACAAAAATAACCTTTGGAAAGGTTAATAGTGGCCTTTCCAGTGTCATATTCTGCACTTTATGCGTTGCAGTAATTATTATCATTATAGCTGTAAGGATGTCTAGTTATCTTTCTTAATCACATACTATAAAAAGTGCTTCTGAACACATATCTATTATTTAATCAAAATTTCACAGTTATTGGCATTTATGCTCTGGAAGGGCTGTGTTTATTTTCTGTTTGCAAAGGGGAACAGTGCCTCCCAGAATAAAGGGAGACCTCCATCCATGCCCACTTTAATCACTGTCATATCATGTGACAATCTGTACTATTAATATCAGAGACTGCTAATACATGTTATTATGTCCTGTTGCCTTGTACTTTTTGCACCCTAGGAAAGCACTTTCATTAACAGATTAAAAAAAAAAAAAAAAAGTATGGGAACGGAACTGTCTTCCCAAGGCAGAGCCAAGTACAAGAGCTGTCCTGCCTGCAACAAGCTGAGGTATTTGTTTTAGTGCCCTGTGTACTAGAGCACTGAACCAGTTCTCTAGTCCTTGTGTCGGGGCCCAACACCAAGTCTGTTCAGAGAACTCAGCTGCTGCTGGTGCCTCTAAACTTCTCTGTTAGGTGACGGCAAGACCATCCACAGTTTGGCCTGTTCAAAAAAGATCTGGAAGGCCACCATTCTCCTATATGATTCGCCCTACCCCAAACTTGATCTCAGATTTCAGAACACTGTGCCCTGTTACACTCACTGTGCACTAATGGGACATGGCTTCACATGACGATGCTCTCCTACAGGAGCTTCCTGGTCTTCAGCCTAATTGCATGGGTCACCATGAACACTCCTTGCTCTCCCTTGTCACTCTCCATGATCTTGGCATGCATGTCAGCCATGATAGATGTGTGTGCACGAGGCCTCTGTTTTCTGCAAAGTCTCTGTTCCTTGAGATATTCTGACATTTCCCTTCCCCCACTATATGACACTGACATCCATAGGCCGGACAAATTGCCAGCAGAGCTTGCCTCCTGCTGAATCCTGTATCCAGCATTATCTCAGTAACCATAGTGCCCACAAGGAGTTAGTTTCATTCTCAACTCCCTTACTGTGTCCTTTGAATGCTCTCAGTTCAAGGTCTTTTTGTGATAGCTAGAAGATAATCACTGACTACTGTAGAAAAAGTCATGGTAGTCATTATATGAGAAGCCCAGTCCTTCCAGATGGAGAACCTTCAGCCTGTCTGGACTGGTCCCTGTAATGGAAACGGTGCAAGTGACAACACTGTGCATGAACCTCAGCTCAAGGATCAATGCATCCTTGAGTTACATGCCCACAGACCTGGGGTCATGGTCCATGAGGTGAGATCTCCTTGTACTAGATGCTGGAAAAACACCAAAGAAAGATAGCTTCAATTTGAACAAGTAGGAAACATACAGAGGGTCCTGGAAGGGGTGTTCTTATGGGTTTTAGAGGTCCCATGACTAGCACTAATATAGATATTACACTATATCCTCCCATCCCTCAGAAAGACCCATCCCACAACCCACTATTTTGCTGCTGCTTTCCTGTTGTCACTCGCAAGCAGCAAGGGAGAGAGGTTGCTGTCAGAGAGTGGACTCTGAAGTCTTGTCCACACTTCCTCAAAGAACCACTGCCTTACAATAAAACTGAAAAATGAGGAATCTGATGCGTAGACCATCAGCAGTTATTTGCATCCCTTCAGACACAGGTCTGGCACACATTACAAAGTCATTGCTTACTAAGCCCACCAAGGAACCTCCTGACTATTCATGTGAAAATATATCTGGGAGTTCTCCTAGGATACTTCCTTGGGCTAGCTGCTTGAAGGGACCAGAAAGGACATGTTCTTGTCTGGCCACCAAGGCAATTTAGACACCAAGGTGAGGCTGTTAAGAGCATGGATCATGGGACTCAGATCCAGAGACCTGCCTTACCAGGGGTCCACTGGGTGGGGTAAGGCCATATGCCTGTGCAATGGGCTCAACACATCCAGCTGAAGGACCACTTTCCACTGGCCTTTGGATACAGCTATTGTGAACCATGCTTAGGAGAGTGCTGGCATGTGAGTCACACTATCCAATTCCTGGACATGAGAGGCTTGGAAAGCTCAGAGAAAGATGCTGTGCATAAACTAGGGGATTGCTGGAATGGGACAAGAGATGCACTGATGTGGCTATTCTTCACAAGCACTTTTAAGTTTTAAGGACAATCTGATGAGAAACACATCTTCATTCAGTGTGTTATACTTCCATGGTAAACATTAGTCATTATTAACAGCAAACAATTGACAGGATTGCTTTATTCTTTAGCCTTTAATCTGAACAATTTCAATTAAGCCCTCAATTATTATAGTGAACTTGCACATTTGTGCCTATGGTAGAATATGTTGACTTAGTCACAATACATGTTTGTCTGTCAGGAATAGCAAGAAATTCCTGATTTTCTGATTCAGTTGTGTACTGTTTATTTGCAAACACCCAAAGTCAAGAATTACTTTGGCTAGGGGAGATGTTATCATTTATTAGGGCTCATAGAAATGCATATGCTTGTGAGCCAATTTAGTGTGTTTAAAAAAACCTCAACCAACAGCAAAGAAATATACTTTCTAATGCAAAACCCAATAGCAGTGTGTGTGACACATCAGTGCTAATATCAATTCAATTTTGCTTAATATATCTCACCATGTGATTATTCTTAATTTGAAAATAGCCATCCAGTACATTTTTCTATAATGAAAGTTCACTTGCACCTTGTAGATATGCTAATAAATTTAACACAGAGGTGCAGCCATTGATTATGCAACAACAAGATGAGCATATCTGCTGTAAAATATATTTTAAAGGTAATCTCTAATAGCCATTTCATAGCAGCTAGGCTTTGCACTAATAAGCTTGTCTAATGTCCCATTTAGATTCTTATATCCCAAATTAGTGGTAAATCAAGGGTGGAAATTTATATTTTATAATCCTAAAGCATCAAAATAAAGTGTGATTTCAGCTATGTGAATGACTACAAATGACTAGTGGTGGCTATAGGAAACACTTGTGCAGATATCCCAGGGGAGGGTCTGTCTTTTGTCATAAATCTTTAGCAGAAGTACCCAGTTTTTATGGGAGTTGGTAAAAGAATATGAGCACTGTTTTGCTCAAGCCAAGACAAAAGTATGCTTAAAACTAGTTTACATTAATGGGCTAGGGTCAGCTCTGAGCAAGGCTGGAAGAGTGCTGAAACCTTCCTGAAGGCACACAGACACTGATGCACTTACAGAGCTTTGTCTCTACTGTGAGCTGGGGACAGGGCATGGGAGTCTGACATTTGCACCTGAAACAGCTGTTCTTGACAATAGGGCACTTCATCCTCTGATACAGACGGTGATGCTATATCAGAAGGCTTCGTGGAAGACATTTTATTGATATATTTTGAGTACTACATATTGCATTATAGCTAGTACAGTTGTGGAGCCTGGAATTTTTTAACCTGTTGACGTTGCTGTCCCTTGTTATGTGGAAAGTTTTAGGGGTGGGTGAAGTGAGAGGTTCCTACTCACCAGGTTAGACAGATACTTGGAACACACATAGAAAAAAAAGATGCAGAAATAAAAAAAAGTAAAAGAAAGGATGAATTAAAGTACGTTCTGCATGACATGCCCTGGGAATCTATGAGAGCTGTTCATACTTCATCCAGAAATTGTGTTTGGAACTTGGATATTCCTTCATGTGTTTATTATAGCATTCAAAAATAATCACATTCATGTTTGTCAAGTAACTTAAGAATGAAAACATGAAAATTTCCTGCTGCCCTTGACGTCCTTCAGGGTTTTCCTGGACAAACACTCAAGTTCCAGCATACTTTTCCAAAGCCAGTCTGTTACTAACAGCAATTGAGTTCTACAGAAAAAAAAAAAGCCAGGAGGGACTGGGTAGCATAAGGATCTGAACACTGCAACACCAGCTCCTCATTCAGCTCCTCTGGCTCTCATCTTGGCATTCTGCTATCTTCACCACAAAACTACTGGGAAAAGCAGAGCTTCAGACGGAGGGATCAAGCAGGAATATGCCTAAAAAGAAATCACTAATTCTTCGGATCTGCTCACTTATAATTTAGATGGAATGTACTTCTAAAAGCTGAGTTGCCTGTGTGAATTAGTGGCTGAAGAGAGATTTGATGGAGAGATGGCATATTATAAATCACAGTTGGACATTCCTGACACTAGCCCATATTATGCTGTGGCAAAAGGAATGGTGTAAATGCCCTGATTAATGGAGAGTTTAATTCATTAGTGATCAGAACCAACACAGCAACACCAGTGCAAAAGAACTGTGACTCAGAATAATCAAGTTCTGAGAAACAACACCATGTCCAGAGAAGGCTGACGTGATTCCCTAGCCAGCCACACATGTACTTCTAGCTTGTCTAAAATGCAAAATGAGGTCATCAGTAACCAGTTTCAAATGGACATGTTGCCTTTCTTTTCCTTTTTTCTAGGAAAAGAGAGGAATAAGAAAGATGGGAATCAGCTTTTTCCCCCTCTGTTTCAAAGATCCATGAAGAAAACAGAAAAGACACTTGATATATCCATGCCATTGGTTTCCTCCATTGTTCCCTATCTAGGCTTGGCACAACAGAAAGCACTCGTGCCCCTGATTGCTTTGTACACTTCTGTCAAACCTGCCTCTTTCCTGCTCTTCTCCCAGTGTTTCAAGCTATGCTTCCCAACTGTCAACATTTAAAATTCTTAATGATGCAACCTGAGGTTACTATGGCAACTAATGTCATTGCCTAGGTGGCAGTGATCATATAATGTGCATTGCCATTGAAATTTGAAATTATTTTCCATAGACCTATGAAGGCCATGCAGAGGGTTGAACTCTACCTCATTCAATTCCCTGAAGAAACCCACCACCCCAGCAGGTATTACAGGGGAAGTCATTACGGTCTTTTGGAACAGAGATTTTTACCTCATTAATGTATGGAATTAAACTTTTGGCTCTGAAAAGGCAATATTTTAGATATTTGTTTAGTGTGATCAATATACCTCTGAGCAGCATAATTTTTTTCTGTCTGAGGTGACTACAAACTCCAGCTACTTTCAGTGCAGCTCAGGCATATTTACTTTTGAAAGCAAATGATCCTCTATTCACATAACAATAATGTTTTTTATCTACATTAATCAGTAGGAGAGATACCAAATTCTAATGATGTCACTCACGTTTTCCTCAGACAAATATCCTAATAAACTGCTGGCATCTTTTGGAGTGACAAGTCAAAGTCAGCATTTTTGATGATGATTTCTAGCTTGCAACTCAGTTACCAAAATGTGCAGATTCCCTTGTGATGGGCACAGCATTTAAAGGTGGACACACAGGGATTAAAGTAATTATGCTTCTTAAACTTCAGTCCAATACATAATCTAATAAATCAATACATTTCAATAAAGAATATTCTAGGAGCAGCTTTTGTCCACAGATACAGTAAGTAAAACAGAAGTAACAGCACAGTGGCCTTTTTTTTTTTTCCTAAGGGGATTCCTTTCTGGCTCACATCTCAGCAACAACAAAAATTCTGCAACTGCTGTTTGATAAAGGAAAGCAGATCTGAACCAGCCAACTTTTCAAGCCCTGGGTTGGCTCTGCTATCTGAGAAGAAACAAACCTAGTTGCAAATTAGGTTACAGCACCAGAAGGGACCCTTCAGGTCATCAGCAGGCCCCCAGTTACAAGCAGTGAAGCTGTATAATCCTGTTCTTGTATGTATCAAGCTTCATTAGAAAACTAATTGCCTAGAGGTTTTGTACATGACTCTTATACTGGAAAGTTATTATAGAGCTGGCAGCTAGAAGTCGCTATAAGCAACTTCTTTCATATGCTCTATATATCCATTTGGGTATTTTAATCACTGCCAGTTCTAAATGTAGCCTCCTCTTGCTGTAGTGGGGAGGATGGCTTTATATATAAAGCCAGAATGGGTATTTCTCTTACATCTAATGCTGTTGTTATTTTCAGTGTTTTTCTCCTAACATCTGGTTTACATGGAAGCTAAAACATGGGGATGGTTATAACAGAAACTCAGGCATTACTAGGAAGTGATAGCTACAATGGCTGGTGAAAGAAACAAGTTCAAGGATTTTGTGTCCCTCTGTATAAATATCTGATTTTTCAATAGCTAGAAAGTGATTCCATTATAATGTACAGATTATTATAAAATATCTTGTAAAAATGTTCTGGTTTCTGGATATAATGCAAACTCTCTTTCTAGGGATTTTATAATGTCAGTGTTCTCCCATATATCTGTCTCATTTGCAAACATTGTGCAGTACAATAACGGCTCTTACAGGCTTCATCAAGTCTCTGGCTGCAGTTGTGTGAATAGATGCAAGTTTCAATGCTAGGAAGAGGCTCTTTCACCAAGAAAAGTTTTCAGACCTTTATGGAAGGTGATGTGGCTATGTATTTGTCCATTCTTTACTTTGTTCCCTAGTTAGACACTCATGGTTTAAAGCATTCTTTCTTCTGCTGCCACAGACTTTGTTTAGAGCTAAAGACACTCTATTCACAGACTAAAATTTGATATTTAATGTATCTTGCAGTTTGATCCACTATTGTGTCATTCATGTGGTGTGACTTCTGTTTATCTCTTTGCTCTGGTATTGGACACCAAAATACTAAATTACTGTTATACTTAAAACTCTTTCTGCAGGCTGTCTTGTCCAGCTCAAGACAGCAACCACCAAAAATCATATGAAAGTTAAGTACAAGATCAGTGATCAGAAGGTTTCCTCCATGAGAGTGGATATTTAAACATCCGCCCTGTACCTAAGAAGCTTTTGAAGTTCAGCCACTGCTACCTCCATAATGCTTTGCCTCTCCTTCTTTTACTGAAGGAGTGGTGAAGAAAAATAAGCTCTGAAAGTCTCAGTTTATGGGCTTTTTTTTCTTCTTTCCCTTTCAGCCTTTTCAGTCCCAAAGCCCAAGATGATGTATCAAACATTCCTTGAGGTAGCAAATCAGCTTAAATAGAAAGAGAATGTATATCCATCCATTCATTTTGAATGTGAGCTCTCCAGTTCTTTCATATTAGGCTTCCATAATGCCTGCAGACAATAAACACAATTGCAGGAGTCTATGTCGTATCAAAGCGAGAGGCAAAGTTATTTACAGCATGTCAAGGTCTTTCTGTGACAGTGTAAGAACACTTCGATAATAATAATATAGCACTTAGAAGTAATGATGTACTTATAAGTATAGATGAAGCACCTTTAATTTATTTGATAAAGTGAAAACTGAAGAGGGCAGTTTCATAGAAGCGTACACCTCTGGTCCTCACTTGCACTGAGTGTTTACACTAAGAGTGTGTGAGCCCCTGATAAAGCTTTTACATTAACAAAAGAACCGTATAAATTCAGTAAATACTGAGATAGAAAAGATTCTTTCCAAATAGGGAAAACCTGTTCATGGGCAAATACAATATGAATGTTATTTGTGGATGAAGTTTCTAGCATCCAAAGGTCAACTTTCACCTTCTGGCACAAAAGGTGAATCTTGTCCTAGAAAAATGTCTCATCAATTTCTTTTCTTTAAGAGACAACCAGGATATCATAAAATCATACATAGAATTGACTCATAGAACCTTTTAGATTGGAAAAGAACTTTTTAGGACCATCAAGTGCAACCACTAACCCAGCACTGCCAAGTCCAACACTAAACCATGTTCCTAAGCACCTTGCCCTTAAGACCATGCATCTTTCAAATACCTCCAGGGATGGTGATTCCACCATTTCCGTGGGCAGCCTGTTCCAATGCTTGACAATCCTCTCAGTGAAGAATTTTTTCCTAATATCCAATTTCAGCCTCCCTAATACAATCTGAGGCCATTTCCTCTTGTCCTATTTCTTGTTTCTTGGGAGAAGAGACCAATCCCTACCTCGCTACAGCCTCCTTTCAGGTGGTTGTACAGTACAATAAGGTCTCCCCTCAGCCTCTTTTTCTCCAAGAGAAACACGCCCAGCTTCCTCAGCAGCTCCTAATAAGGAACTCCAGACCCTTCACCAGCTCCACTGCCCTTCTCTGGACACGCTTCACTGAACACAGGATTTGAGTACAAACTCATACTCACCAGTGCCGAGTACAGGGGGACAATCCCTACCCTGGTCCTGCTGGCCACACTGTTGCTGATCCAGGCCCGATGCCATTGGCCTTCTTGGCCACCTGGACACACACACCCTGGCTCACTTTCAGCTGCTGTTGACCAGCATCCCCGGACTCAAATCAGACTCAAATGCCTCATTAGATTTCTGTCATGCCAAATTCTATTGGTTTGCATGGCAAGATTTTAGTAGTAGGCAGACTACAGGGGTGGCTTCTGTGCCAGACAAGATGGATCTGACATTGGCCAAAGCTGAGCCCCTCAGGGACACTGGCAGTGTCTCTGCGATAATTTAGTTAAAAAGGGGGGAAAAATGTTGCATAACTGCAGCAGAAGAGAGGAGTGAGAATCTGTGAGAGAAACATGCACTCTTCAGGTCAGTGGAGAAGGAGGGGGAGGAGGTGTTTGAGGCACCTGAGCTGAGATTCCCCTGCAGCCCATGGTGCACCCCATGGTGAGGCAGCTGTGCCCCTGCAGCCCATGAGGTCCACAGGATGCAGAGATCCACCTGCAGCTCATGCAGGACCCCACACCAGAGCCGGTGAATGTCTGAAGGAGGCTGTGACCCCATGGGAAGCCCACACTTGAGCAGGGTCCTGGCAGGACCTGTGGCCCCTTAGAGAGAAGAGCCCATGCTGGAGCAGGTTTTCTGGCTGGACTTGTGACCCTGTGAGGGACCCATGCCAGTTTGTGGAGGATTGTCTCCTGTAGGAGAGGTCCCATGCTGGAGCAGGATTGTCCTGTTTAGGAGGAAGAAGCAGCACACACAGCACGTCATAAACTGACCACAGTCCTGGTTCCCCTGAGCCACTGGTGTGGAAGAAGTAGTGGATTTGGGAGCCAAATTGAGTACAGGAAGAAGAGAGGGGTGAGAATAAGTTGTTTTTAAGATTTGGTTTTCTCATACCTTATCCAGATTTGATTGTTGATAAATTAGACTGATTTCCCTGAGTTGAGTCTGCTTTGCCTGTGACAGTAAGCAGTGAATTATCTCTTCCTGTTCTTATTTTGACCATCATAATTTCCTTATGTTTTGTCTTCCCTATTCAACTGAGGTAGGAGCTTTCCAGCTGACAGAGTTGCTTTGGTGGGCATCTGGCATGCAGCCAGGGTCAATTCACCACAGAAATACACAAGGGCAGATGTGGTGGAAGGCACCTGTGGTGCAAGGCTCCTCTTAATAGAAACAGACCACATGTATTTTCAGAGACAATGAAGATATATCCAAGAATAATGATATTGAAAGTGGGATGAGAGAGAATAAAACCCTCTGGTGAATTGAGAAGCCTGTTGAGATCTGTAGAGGATGGGAATTGGCAAGGTCTGAGCTCTCAGCCATATGCTAAACCAGTTCATTTAGTCCTGAAGGCCCCTGTTTATAGTTCCTGGTGTATCTGTCTAAGCATCAGCCATTGCAACAGAAAAATTGGAAAATGAATGCAATTGTTTGGCCACTCAACACAGAGGGAAATAATCTAGATGAGAATGGAAGCCAGGGAACGGCTGGAAGGACCACAGGATGTATAAAAGTCTGAAGTACATGTATGTAGTAATAATCCATTTTATACAAGGATGCAGAATGGGGAAGGGTATGAATGTTACAGAATACTAGGTCAGCTTTAAATGTGCTGTTTTACATTCAGAGAATAAAAACAATAGCCTGAGCCTCTGACAGCCCAATTTAGAATTTAGAGTTGCAGATATCAAATGCTTCCTCACAGCAATGATCTCAGTGAAGCAAAATCAAGATTGAAAAGCATTTGCAAAAAAGGGAAGTTTAACAAAAAATAGTATGAAGAGAAATGGCCTTCTGTGGGTCACTAATCCACAAAACTAAAGGATACATCTAATCAAGAATGATTTACTCAGAATGAACACTTAGTTCAGTTCTAACTTGTGCACTGTACAGTGCTTCTTCAAAGGGAGACTATTTAACGATGCAACTTGTTCTTTCCAAACCAATCTAATCTTCTGCGCATGAGTCAACCTTACAAAACAGGCAAACTGCAGAGAAATCTGTAAATCACAATTTTTTTCATGCACCTAACTTATTCAGACCAAATCAAAGCATGCAATCTGCTGATAACTGTATTCCACTAGTTGCACTTCCTCAGAAGTCTAGTAATTTTCACAGTGTTTCTCTTTTCCTTACCAAAAAAAAAAAAGAAGATACATCTAATGCTGGTAGCTGCAATGAAACCTTACAAACAGAACTCAGGACACATCTCTCTATCTACGTTTTCATATGTCCCAGCCAAACTAAGAACTGAGTCTAAATGCAGCTAAAAATAGTCTAAGTTTGGTGAAAGGTACATTTCTCCCTTACCTGAGTAATTTTTGTATTTAATCCAAATTTGTTCCCTTTAAACTCATGCTGATAAAGTCATACTGAAGTTTCCCTTCCCCTTTCCCATAAATCCCACATCTTTCCCTACACATCCTCTCTGAACAGGGAGACAGGCATGTATGTACTGTGCACGTTTCTATAGACAGTTTTCTCAAGGCAAGCTAGGAAGTTTTTGGAAGACAGGTGCAATTATAAATTTTCTATTCTGGCTAACACTGCCCTATGCAATGCCTCAGGATTTCAGTCCTCACCCCCAGAATGCATAGGCACAGCAGGACTTGGCATCATCTTGCTCATGGAAGTGAGGAAGTGGGCTGCTAACAAAGGCAGGTGGAGGACAGGTCTCAATGTGGCAGCACTCGGTAGAGCTGGATTGCCCAGCTCTCTGCACGCCTCCAGCTATGGCCCAGCCCTCCTATTCACCACAGCTGTGGCTGCAGAGGAGCAAAACTGATGGAAAGCTCGCAGCTATTACTGTGCTCCCTCCTCCTGTCTTCTGCCCTCTCTCTCCTAACATCGAATAGGCCTGCAGGGGATGGTGGGTGAGCACCACTTCGGCAGTACGACAAGGTATGGCCATGCCAGCCCGCACTTATTTTGGGACACTTGGGAAGTGTTATTTCCAACTTTTTTTCCCAGTCCAATACAAGTTTGTTGCAGTGCACTGGACAGTGGGTTTCTCTAGACTATAGGGGACAGATGAATGTCTGGTTTCACAGAACAGGGTAAACTCCCTTCTTTGCCTCTCTCTGTGCCTCCTGCTAAGGTCAGACCAACACAGCACTGTAACAGAAGGACTGAGAAAGATAGGGACAAAATCAGAATGCTAAGGAGGCAGGATAAGAATATCCCAAAACCAATAGTCTCCTGCTGCTTTGTTTCACCATGTTCTCAAACTGATGGAAGGTTTTTCCTATACTATGTACTTGCTCATTGTCTTTTGTTAATACCATATCCCCTCTTGACTGTCTCAGCATCCCAGATGTCCCCCTAGGTTTTTTTTCTGCTGTTAATTGGTATGGAGAAAAGGTATCCATTGCCCCATACTTTCTGCTAAAGTTAAAGGCTACTGAAGAACTTACTCCTTGTTAAAAAATTTCACACATTGAGCCATACTAAAATTATAAGTTCTAACTAGTTTTGTCTAGGACAAATATGCATATTTTTAAAATCAGAAATACTCAACAGCATTCATACTTATTCCACAATTCTCTCTTGAATCCCTCTTTCACATCCTGCTTCTACATTTATTTCCTTCCTTTTCCAGCACAATGTGCCCAAGATTTTTGTAGACACTTTTAATAACCCTTGAAACCCCAAAGTTGTTAGTACCATTTTATTTCAAATTCTTTGATTGAGCCAACTAGGCCAGTACAAGTCATGCAGACCATCACCCACGTGTACAAGAACGTGCTGAGTCAGTGACAGAAGGTTGCACCTCACAACATGGCTCCATTGTTATTTTAATTTTCTCGTTCCACAAGTGCTCTCCCACAATTTCCCTCCCACTGCAAGAAGCTTTGCTACAAAATGAGCAAAACTAACAGTGCCCAGGGCTGCTATAGAAAGGAAAAGAAAAGCTGGGAGAAATTGCTACAACCTCTCATGTCTGAGGCAACTTTATTATGCCACTTGACACAGCTTGAAGAAAAATCTAGAGATTTCACAAAAGGCAACATTTAAAAATAACTTCTTTTTGTTAGTTAAATCTAGTGTTTTAAGTTAAATAAAATTTTAAATTTAAATAAGTTTTCTAAAATCCTCAGCACTGACGAGGTTTATTTTTCTTCCCCCCTTCCTTAAAGGGAACACTGAACAACATGCTTTCTTCTAAGTCATGTACATTTCATGTGGTCTACTACAGAAACATAAACCAGAAAATGACTTTGTCCAACTGTGCCCAAAATTGTCTGATTACTCTGAAAAGCAGACAGCTGCAGCAGCGTAAAACTCTTCTGTGTGGGGAAATCTGAGGGACTAGAATAGGACTGGATATAAATCCAGAAGTTCCTTCTATCTGAGTAACTCTAATGCAAATGACACCCTACACCAAATAACTCTCCTTGGTTTGACTTTCTGCACCTTTGTCCCTGCTCCTTCCAAGGTGACATAGCGCTGCTCAGCCAAATGTCTCCTAAACTGAACTTGTTAATCATTCAAGCCTCTTCAAAAGCAATGCCCTGAACAAGCACAACAGTATTAAACCTGCAAATATAAAGACTGAACTCCAGGGATGCCTAATCCTGAACCAGCATGATTTTTTTCCGCTTACTCCAAATAACCACAATCCAGATCACAGAACCAGATTCTCTCCTGTTTCACCTCACACAAGAGCCACAAAAGCGTCTTCATATTTTCGTTGCTGTTGTGACTTAAGCTGCTACTAATAATTCACCTTTTATCCTTCAGAATGTCAGTGCACAGATATCTGAGCAGGTAATTTGGAAACCTGAAGCCTCTGAACTCAAGATCCAGAATGGTCTAGAAAACCCAATGAACAGATATAGAAGAGAAGAGGATAGAAAGCTCCAGGTCAGTACAGGATCCCAGAGGGTCCCTCTCTAGAAGAAGAGACTCAGGACCTGTGGGTCCCAAATAAGCTTGCTCACAAATGGCATTTCCATTTCTTTTCTAAAGAAAGTTGTAAAGTCCTTCTCCAAACATGTTGCAAGAGGATATTCTAACAAAATGGCTTTCCATGCCCCCAGCAGTCCAAGACATCCTCCTGGTAGGACTGTAGGAATATCAGGTAACACAAAACAAGCAGGCAGTCACTAGGAATCAAGTTCATCCATGATTGTGATACTCTGGATTTGCAAAGTCAAGGTATGGCCTCTGCCTACAGTGAGCTAAAAGGCTGGTGGAGATCAGTGCCAGGTAGGAAGGGATACTCACTGGTTGCAGAACCTAAAGAATGAACTCCTAGACTTTCAAATATTAAAAATTTGAATTGGGCATTAACAGGGAATTTCTATGTATGTCAATGTTTTCTTTTTTAGATCCAGAGCCAGGTTTGCTCTTTAGTTTAATTGTGCTGCATGCATGAACTTAACTTTGCTGTAACAAAGCTTTTTTTCTGAGGATGTAAGATCATTATTGCTCCATTACATACTGTGTAAATTATCTGATATGTCTATGGGTGTATGTCATTCAGCATATTCAAAACCCCCAAATTTTTATGGCATGCTGCGGGCTTGAATAAAAATAGATTTTTCATCTCTTTTTGCAATAGAACACTTTCAGAATATTTTTTGTGCAATATATTATTCCCTTTAAATAAGAAATCAAGACAGAGTTGTTAGTTTATACAAAGCTTTACTATAGTGATGACCTTTTCTGACCCTCTGTGAAAGTTAAGCATTCACTAGCAACCAATACAGATGATACCTAAAAATAAACATCTGCATACAGAGAATTTTGACCCTAGGTACACATTTGGGTAAAAAAAAAAAAAAAAAAAAGGCATTTTCAAACGACACTTCATGACAGCCCAAGAGGAATCCACTACAGAGGAAAATGACAGATTTGTGTTGCTGTAATGCTCCATTCATTGTATACAATAAATGGGTTATTCATCACAAATGGCAATGAAGTCATTGGCTTTATTTGAGAAGGTGGGAATTTTAGCATCAGAAAGACTTGAACTGTTGTTTCCAGCTCTGCTGCTGGCCTTGAGGGTGAATTGGGACAAGTCATCTTGCCCTGTGATGCCTTTGTTTCACCATCTAAAAAGGTGTGAGATGGATACTGCTCCTTTGGAAAACATTCAGCGATCTGATGTCCTAGGAGCCAGGTAGTATTGCTAATATTGAAAAGATTTGAATTTGTGTATACAAGTGGTGCCTGTGTTTAGCTGCAGGATTATTGTGGTCCTGTATGCTAATTGGGTCATTGGGGAAGAGGCTTAGTCTGTCATTTCAAACTGCTTGGTTACCTGGAAAAACATGACTGCTGCTAGAAACATGCATGTGCTAAGGCCTCCATATTTACATCGAAGATTTCTTGGGAACAAAACGTGCCCATACCACAACATTAAGTTCAGTGTTTCTGAGAGGTGTTGCACTTTTTTAGTAAGCATACAACATCTATGCCTTTGGCCAGCCCATGGGAATTCTTGGATAGGTGGAAAAAAATTCCTCAAACTCAAGATAAAAAAATCTCCCACATATCTGAAAATCCATATTGACAAAGATGAAGAATTTTGGGTTCACTTCCCGTGCCTTGCATAGGAATGGAGTGACTGCATCACAGGACAAAGGAAGGGCTACTGATGTCATCTACTTGGACTTCTGCAGGGCCTTTGATATGGTCTCCCACATTCTTGACTCTAAATTGCAAAGACACAGATTTGATGGATGAGTACGTGGATAAGCAATTGGCTGAATGGCCAAATCTAAAATGTTACAGTCAATAACTTAATGTCCAAATAGAAAATAGTAATGAGTGGTATCCCTCAGTGGTTTGTACTGAGATAAATAATATTTAATATTTTCATCAGTGACATAGACAGTGGGATGGAGTGCACCCTCAGCAAGTTTGTGGATGACACCAAGCTCTGTAGTGCAGCTGATTTGCTTAAGAGATGCGTTGCCATCCAAAGGAACCTTGAGAGACTTGAGAAGCCCATGTGAATGAACCTCCTGAATTTCAACAAGGCCAAGTGCAAGCTGCTGCATGTGGGTCAAGGCAATCCCCAATATGAACACAGTCTGAGGGATGAACAGAGTGACAGCAGCCCTGTGGAGAAGGATTTGGGGATGGAGAGATGACCCAGCAATGTTCACTCACAGCCCAGAAAGCCAGCACTCTCCTGGGCTGCATCAAAGCAGTGTGGCCAGCAGGTCAAGGCAGGGGACTCTGCCCCTCTACTCCAGTCCTACAGTTGTGGAGGGCTCCACCTGGAGTATTGTAGCCAACTCTAGGGTCCCCAGTAAAAGACACGGACCTGTTAGAGCTGGTCCAAAGGAGGGCCATCAAAACTGTCAGAAGGCTGGAACACCTTGTCTGTGAAGAAAAGGCTGAGAGAGCTGAAATCATTAGGCCTGGTGAAAAGAAGACTCTTCAGAGCACTTATTGTGACCTTTCAAGGCTTAAAGAAGGCTTACAGGATGGATGGAGAGGAATTTTATACCAGTGTCTGCAGGGCACAAGGGACGATAGTTTTAAACTGAGAGTAGATTTAGACTGGATTTAAGGAAGAAATTTTTTACAGTGAGGAAGGTGAGGCACTGGAACAGGTTTCCCAGAGAATCTGTGGATGTCCCATAGCTGGAAGCGTTCAAGATCAGATTGGATGGGACTTTGAGCAACATGATCATGTTGCTCAAACATGAAAGGTGATCAACATGACCAACATGAAAGGTGTCCCAGCCCATACCAGGGGGACTAGATGACCTTTGAAGGTTCCTTCCAGACCAAACCATTCAATGACTCTTTACAAGGATTTCTCCTGGGAATAGAGCCCACATGCTTAATGCTTGTCATTGTGTCTTGGTAACCCAGCAAACGCCCTCCTGCACTAGCATGACCAGTTTAGGTGTGTTTGGCTCCAGCTGCTTTCTCCCACCTCAGTGAACCATCTTCCCAGCTGTATGTGATTGAAAATTTGAGTGTTTTCAACTCAAACCAGTTCATTGAGTCGCTGAAGGTGATAGATGGTGCAAACTCCAACACTATCACCTAGGAGGAAGGAGATGTGGGCCTGTACTGTTGGATGTCTGAGTCAAAATATAAGAGTATTAGTAAGAGCAAAAAGCCTCTTTCTACCTCCATGTGAGCTATCCAGATCAGGATGTAAAGGAAACTTTTTGGAGGTGCCTGTAAAACTTTGATTGGAAGACAAAGTGTTTTGGAAAACATATGTGTTTTCTGAGTATACGGTGTCACTTCCAACAAAGTTTTGCAGTTAAACTAATATTTTCAACCTCTTTTCCTCTCATAGGACTTAGTGTTATGGAAAAAAAAACCCACAAAAATTTATTGTCACTTTGTTGTCATAGCTGTTCCTTGCTAATTCTGATACAATATTAACTTGAAGATAGCTAAAACATTCTTTCATTTTATTTTATATTATGTTTTGCTCTATTTTATTTTTAAAATAATTTAAGGCAACTTAAATTACATAATACCTATATAAATATTTCTTTCCTACATCAAATTTTGTGTTGAAATAAAAGTTTTACATCAATTAACTCTTGTTGAAAGTGCCAAATCATTTACCTTCATTTAACTTCAATGTAAACAGAACACATTCAAAACAAAATATAAGCAAATTGTCAGGCAAGGTCATTGCCATCCCAGGAAGGTACATCTTCATCTGCAAATGACAGCATTTCAAACTGTACTATACAGTAGTTAGACTTAATTATTCTTACAGTAAGCTAAAACCAATAAACCATAAAATAAATTATGTTAACATTTTAGCAATTGTATCACGTCATGACTAAATACATCATAACAGCTTTGAACTGTATAAATCATATTATGCATTTCTACTTCTGGCATGTCCTTAAGTAATGCAAAAATAATCTTAAAATTAAATAAAATATTATCGTAGTCTAAGCAGGTATGTTTCAGAACTTTTATAAACATAAATGGACTCAAAATACTTCTTTACAAAACAAGAATAAGTTAAAAACACAGGAAAAGGAAAATGAAGGCTTCAACGAGTTCTGCAATTGATCCCACTTTTCTCCTGCACGTGGTGGGGATGGGAAAAATAAGAGCCTGAGGTCTGCTTCCTGACATTCAGGGCAGCACAGACGAGGTTTCCAGAAAGCCATTGCAGTTTGCTGTTAGCATATGTCAGCAGCACACTGCACCCTCCTTCCTTCTGTGGGGGATCCCCTGCGAGAGAGGAGCCACGTGAGTGTCCCATGTGCCTGGTGGGCAGCCGGATCTTAAAGGCATGAGCAGGGAAAACGGATGAGAATGAAGAATTTGGCTCTTAACTGGAATGTACCCCATTAAGATTTACATTGATTGGGAGGTGTCTCAGGTAACTCATTTATGCCAATGACAGTGAATGGTGATGACTGCTGTTTATTAGTGTAAATTTGGCTTAATGGGGAGGCATTCAGCAGGTGCCAAGTAACTGCATGGTCAGTTGACTCTGTCAGGTCAAATTAGACTCAAATTATAGGTTTAATTAAAAAAAAGTGTTTTCTGGTGCTAAGGCCAGCAGAAAACAGTTTTTAAAGAAACCAAAAATAAATAAACATAGAAACAATAAGCTCAAAACAGCCTTCGCAATAACAACATTGGCTTTGCTAAGACTAAGGTAATTTTGGTTTACACTTGAAAAGGTCAACAGGGTGGTGAGAATGCTCTTGCCACACAATACCATGGCATGAATGCATTTCCTACAATGCCTACAGATAATGTGATATCATAACTTTCACTGCTGTTCCAGCTGACATGAATGGGTCCAGAAGGGACTGAAAGTCAAGCACCAGGCAAACAAATTACACTGTCTGGTCTCTGTTGTTTTAGATCAGTTGCAAACCATGAAGATAGAGCAGCCTGGAAATGCTGAGCAGTCTGAGCTCTTGAAGCAGACTTTATGAGCAGGGAGCAAGAGCGGCACATGCAACCATGGCCCCACCTCAGCCCTGGGACTGGCTTCCTTCCAGTCTGTGCTTTGCTCCAGTGCACGTGCAAGAGCAGAACGAGAAATGGCTCTTCCGGTTATGAAAATCAGGTTTGACCATGTCCCCGACGCTGCAGTTCTGGGCCTACCTGAGTATTGCTTGGATATGAGAAGGTCAGTAACCATCCTCAGATGGTCATGTTTATTGTCAGGCACTTTCAAATCAATGAGGAAGCTATTTAATAGCTCAGGTAAGTAGATAGCTCAATTTTCCTTTTAAGATTTTTTTTTTTTGGTAGCTGAAGAGCACTCAGTATTTTGCAACAGCTATTCCTTCATTGCAGACACACTGTTTAGAAGACACAGAATTTTTACCCTAACTGGTTCAAACAAAGGGAGTCTCTTCATGCTCATGTGAAATTGCTGACCCTTCCCAAACAATTCCAAGGCAGATGTGGTGCAACCCAAAGCTGGCAGCAGCACTGTCATCACTGCTGGTATTTCAGCAGCAAGGTAGGTACTGACAGAGCACAAGAGGGTCTCTGGCTTTAATAACACGGCAATTAGAATTGAAGTAGATTACAGCTGAGAGAGTCTCTTGTCAAGGGTATGGATGTTATCCTTGACCACTACTGCAAACATGTAAGCTATTTCTGCTTATAGATGATAATCTAAAAAATGTGAAGCTAATAGTGTGTGTGTGTAAACTAGGGCAGGGGCAAATTTAAAAGGAAGGAAAGGAAACAAGAAGGAACAGAGGAAGAAAGTGAACCACAAAAAGGACAAATATTTTTAAATTTATTAGTTTTGTGTAAGAAAATAAGCCTTTCCAGCCACAGAATAGTTTTAACACTTATTTGCCAAAGTATACTTCATCAAGGACTAGAGGAACTTCAATTTAGTCTCTTTCAATGTAAAGTGAAACACTTATTAGTAAAGGTACCAGCATAAATAGCTATTTTAAAGTAGTTCTAAAATCTGTGGATCATATTTTATGCTTACCCACCCTACATAGATTGAGTCCACCTGCTGGGATAAATTCTTCATGAAAAGATATGTGAAGGATAATAAATCCTCTTTCTTCTTCAGTGATACATTAGGTGTAAGATGACTATAATTTCTCTTTGTAAGGATTCCTCAAAGAATTCCTTCTTCCAGAAGAGCATAAACAAAAGTGTAAGAAAAATTAGACCAAGGCATGAAAAAAAGATGTAATCATAACAACATTGTACATTTTTCTATTATTCTGATTATTCTTGGGAGAGAGAGTGAGAGAGCAAAAGAGAAGAAAACACAACTACTAGCCTCCAAAACTTACAGGAAATTAATAACAGCATCTGTGGGGTTTTTCTATAATAGTGAAATTTTCCCTGCTGTTCTGAAAATAAGAAGAGCATAAAGCGATAGAACATCAGTTGGTGTAAATCATCATAGCTCCAATAAAAGGTTGCTTTTTTCCCAATAATTTTAATACAGAAAAATATACTTACATTGATCCAGTGCTGGACAATATTTGGAACATATGTGCAATACACATTTTTATTTTTTAATTTTTGTTTTTAATATTATTTTTGCAGCATCAATCACTGGGATCTTTGAGGGGCTCAGAAATCTTGTCTCCTTCCCTTTCTGACACAAATCTGGCAGAAATGGGAGCAAAATTAATGATGGTGAAAAGAGGCAGGGAGCAAATGGCTGGGCAAACAGAGAATTTAATGGGAACTGAGATTTGGGCAGGTATCTGGGGGACTGGGATGAAGCTAAGGGTGCCACATGCTGCCTGAATACTGTCATGTTGTACATAGCAAGACCTCTGGCAAAACATCTCAAGAAGGTGGCCTAAACTCCTGGTGGGGCCTTCAAGCTCCCAGCTCAGGGCAGGATGTTGTGCAGGTACGCAGAGCCCCACCTGACCCAGGCACCAGCCTGCAGGTCTCCAGCCAGGTAGGGAGGCAGAGGGGACACATCCAGGCCTGTCAGAGCAGTGCTTGATGCTTGCTGCCCCTGAGCCAAAGGAATTCCTCTTGCTGATGACTGCCAGGGCTCCTGCCAGAAAGAAAACACTACAGACAAACAGATTTGGCACAAATATATCTGCAAGAACTAATTTTTCTACCTGCCTCATACAAAGGACAGGGTAAGAAAGTAGCACTCTATCTCTGCCTCACTTTTCATTATTGGGATAATTGCCACTCATGTTAGTGGGGACATCCCCACCTCTGACATGCTGAGCTGCTTTATCCATCTCTCCTCTCACACAGAGAATGCTTCCACTCACTGCCTTTGCACCTGGCTTTCCAACCTGTGGTCTTACAAGAGGCTGTCTAGCGTTGCCCTAGTTTTTAATTTCCCCAGCCTTTTTCTGCCATTGAGATAAATCCAGACTGAAAGATGCAAAGAAAGAATGAGTAACCATTGCTAAAGGCTTGTTAGAAAAATCATAGCTAGAAAGGCCATAAATTCCATATTTACAATGCCAGCTATTCACAGCATGGCTCTATTGAATCACTGCACGTGTGCTTTTAAAGTCCATAGACTTCTGGAAGGACGCTATTTGCATGAATCACAGGTTTCAGTGTGAGCTGGTTGGTACCTCTTGTTCACTTGTAATTGTTTCCACAGTATGGGGGGGCAATTGCTGGAAATACCATCAGCAAACCTTCAATTGTCCACCTGACCTAAAGAAAGCAGAGGGTGTGCTTTTGGAGGGCTTTCTTTTTTTAATGCTGAGATAAGGGAGGGAAAGTATGTCCAATTACAGCAGTTGGACAGGAACTTCATGCTAGGGATGAAGCCAGGAAGGTGCTGGACTGGAGTGAATGTGGATGTGAATTTGCTAAGAAGCGAGATGGAAAATAAGGGACCTTTTGTGGGAATGCAAGGACCTTCAGAGAGAGGTGAGCCAAAGGAAAATGATTCTACCTTTCTGATTCCATATCAGCTGTTTGGGTGTGAGCGGATTATTTTCATGGATAAGAACTTTTGTGCAATGTTCCTGAATTGAAAGGTTTCTTAAGAAAAGGAGGAGAAAAAGGCAGATATGCTCCTTGAAGTAGCTGCTGTTGTCAGTATGCTGCATTTAAAAAACATTTGGATGCAAATTTTTGCATTCACAGGGACATATGTAAACCTCTGAATTTAACTGTATAATTTCTTACTTCTTGACTCTTTCCTTGAATCCCTGCCCTGTTTTATGATCTTTCTTTTAGCAGTGGTATTGTTATTTTATTGTGCATTCAAAATATTTTTGAGAGTGTAATAGAAGGATTTTTTTAAAAATTGTAATTTTCCTGAATTCATCGTATGAGTGACGGCTCTGTGTGTGTGTGTGTGTGTGTGTAATTTAAACATGTAAGAGCTATACCTGAGAAGGTGTTATCTATCTGATAAGATAAATCCAGGAAATTTCGAAGCACAGAGAGGGAATAGGACTTGCTGGGCTTCACAGTGGCCCCAATCTTACAAACAGCAGTGCACAGGAAAATTCTTCATTTGAAAAAAAGTCTTCAGTGAGTTTCACGAAGATTAAGGAGCCTGCCTAAGTGGCTGCAGGGTTGTGGTTGCAACTTGGAAGGAGGGTGACCTAGCATAAGTCACTAAAGACACTGCATCAAATGGTTCCCTCAGCCACTCCTCTGAGTGAATCCAATAGGATCTGAAACTGTGGCTCACAGCTCATAGTCAAGGAAATCAGTGTTTCAAACATAATTGAGAAAGATGATTGTCAGCACAACACAAAATGATTTTCTTCTCAGACTGCAGCTCCAAAAATTAAAGTAAAATAATCACCATTTACTTACAGTAATATATGAAGAGATTAAGAAGGTTTCATTAGATTTTTAAAGACTTCATCATTTATTTGTCCAGAATAGCTCAAGTTATTTCAAATTTATTCAGGGTTAGAAATAAATAGAGTAGTTCTGCTAAGAAAGAAGAAGCAATAGAAAGTGTACAAGACCAGGAATTGTACTGAGCAGAGTGAGCTGTCACTGAGGGCGATGAATCAATAGTGATAACACTCCATGAGGGGAGGAAATGCTGAGCAGAGAGATAAAACCTGAAAATGGTGTCACAGGGTCAGGGTTATGCAACAAAATCAGAAGGCTTTTGTATGCCATAATAACACAAATACGTAAATATTTCTCTATATTCAAGCAGTTGTAAACTTCCTGGAATTGTAACTCAAGTGCCCAGTAAAATCTTATTATACTTTGACTGCCCAAATGAAAATTCTGGCAATACAGTGACAAAACAGTTCAAGTAAATCTCATTTTCATACATTAAGCGTCTTCCCTAAAGCACAAAGCTTTGAGTCGGTCCCTAAATTTATACATGAGTTACAGAAAGAGCCTAATTGCCCAAGGCACCCTAAGTAACCACGTAGAAACAGACACACACTTTTAGAGAGTGCTGAGATCTCAAGGGATGAATTACATTTGGGAGGGTCTCTCCCCTCCCTCGACAACTCAGAGTGAGCCAGGAGTAGGCTCTAGTAGCCTTATCTTAGGCTCCTCTGTAAAAGCTTCAACATGGCTTACAATGCCTGATCGTCCCTGGAATCTCTCTTTCAGGATATCAAAAGCCACAACACACATGGTTGGTCTACACAGCACCTCAAAAAGAGTTGCAAGCCTTAACAGGGCCTCACCTGAGAGGAAACTTATTCGACAGATAGAAAAACATACATATTAAAAATAAACTGCATTTTGTATTTTTTCCAATCTTGGATTAATGCCTACTCAGGAAAACAATAACTATTTCAGATGGAGCTTAAAGAGAGTGGGCAGAATTGCATAATTCTCATTCAGATAGGAATTTCTCAAATTTATATCATTTTCTATCCCTGTATCCTGACCTTATCAACACTGTTATTAGCCTAATTGGGAAAGGGTGGTGGTGCTGCTGCTGAGTGCAAAACAGCATCAGCTGCTCCTTTGTCTCATGGTATGACTTGATGGTATTCTCCTAATCAGAACTGAGACTTTAGCCTGTCCTGAATATTGCTGTATTATTTTTAAAGCTTTTAAGGCTTGCATACTGTAGGGCAAGCGGTAAGGTTTTTGGAGAGGCCTATACCTGAGACAGGAGACAAGTCTAATCCTGAAATATTTATGTTTGTCTCTGCTGCCTTGGCTAAACTGTAAGTGGTAAACAGTCTACAGGAGACATAGTCACAAATTCAAATGTCCGCCACAGATGAAACCTTTGCCTGTAGAAAACTAAGAAACAGTCCTCTTACAAAGAGCAGTCACCATCTGGACTATTAGTGGGAAAACAAGAAACTGGTTGCAATGTGTGAAGAAAATGTTATTGAATATTTTTGGTAAATGGTGCCACCAATCTCATAGTTCTCAGATGGACAGGACAGAGATGCAGAGTTTTTACCAAACAAACTCTTTTAAAAATGAGTGAACAGAGGCAAATATCTGACTTCTCCCACAATGTCTAAGGGGTGGCATGGACAGGGCTAAA
Organism: Eulacestoma nigropectus; assembly: GCA_013397775.1. Lineage (NCBI taxonomy): Eukaryota > Metazoa > Chordata > Aves > Passeriformes > Eulacestoma > Eulacestoma nigropectus. The sequence continues at coordinate 3,280,435 of VZTE01003815.1, read as the reverse complement.
TTAATTTCAGAGAAGCACTGCCATTGCTTTTTTAGGGGAATGCTGATGAGCCAAAGGCTTAGTTTCATCTCCTGACCTCTTTGCATTACTCTGTTCAGCAGTATCTAATCCCTTAATGATTTATCTCCTTATCCCAGTCCTACAGAATTTTGCTTTTAAATTTGCAATAATTAAATGTTTGTTCTTTTCTAACTCAGTGAATAACGTGCTGCAACTTAATACTTTTGCCTAGAAGACAGTCCCACAGTGTCTGGGGTTTATACTATCAAATCCAACCATGCAACTGGCAGCTGGAGTTTTGAGTGGATTTCTCTGGGGATTGTACTTCTCAGGCCACAGATGCAGATACACTCCCATGCCTTGTGAAAGAATTCCAGGACCACTTTTTTAGGTAATGCAGCTTGTCATTCCCCTAAAGAACACATTTTCAGAAGGCTGTAAAACCTCATTAGACAGTTTAATGAAATTTAATTGTTCTAAAACAAGGATTACTGTTATATGGTTTTCTGTGTTTTGTGGAAAACATTAAGTGGACTACCATAAACATCTTTTACTGAGTAATATGGTCCAGCAGAAGACTAACCTGCTAAGACGCCTCTTTCACTGTCAGTACACTTAGTAAAACTGCTAAAATCCACTTTGTTCCTGGCAAAAGATTTTCTCCTTGGCACAATGAAGAAGAGATGGGTGATCATCCAGGCTCTGGATGGCACTTTCAGGGGTTACTAGAAAGCTATTGGAAGGGAGAAAGGTCCTACTTTAATCAGAAAGCTGATTTCAGGTGTTGGTTTGGGGCTTTGCCTGTTGCATTTATTTCTGCAGTGAAGTCAGCATCCATGTGAATTGAAGATCACAGACACTGTACTGCCTGCTTTGGAAGCACACTCCACGGTCAGCAAAGAGCATCTCAATCCTGGGTAAACATCTTCTTTGGAATGATGTCCAGTTTAATGTAGACCCTGAATTAAATAAGCTCTCAAGACAAGTCATCACAACTCTAGTTGCATGTGTTGTGACCTCACTATTCCCTGGTTTCCATTTTACTGGATTTGTCAGAGGTTTGTTTCTGGAATGTTAGCATGAATATTCATTGCCTTTTTTTTTTCTTCCTCCCAACTAATAATGTGCTCCACAGCAAGAGCTTGTAATAGGGCATGATAACCAGAGAGCTTCATACTGAAAATAAATGAATTATCCATACAGAAAAGCATTCTGCCTAGCCATATATAGACCTTATGTTCACTATTTTGTGGTTTTGGTGTTAAATCTTATTTGAGGATTGAAGCCACTTTCGTTTTAATATGTCTTTAGGTTTGTGCTATTTAAGCCCTGAGTGATTGCTCCTAACTGACTCTCTCCCTTCCCCCTCCTTTTTCCTTTATACAACAAAAACAAGGTCTTTGCATTAAGAATAAGATTGACCACAGGCTATTTTAACATGCCTCAGCAGCCACTGTCTCTCCCCTTTACTTCCTGTCACGTATCCATTTCTACTCATGTGAATCAATCATACCTCCCATTTATAAAATATGGCAGCAATATATATGAAATTAATATAATAATTAAAGGAAATATCAAAATGTCTAAAGAAAAATAATTCTTAAAAATCAAATGTTCAGTCCAGTTAAAAATTTGACATCAAGCATCGTGCATGTTCCTTGGAGAGGGTCTTCAGTACTACGTATCTCATGGGTGTCATTGGATGTAATTGTTGCCATGCTAAATATTCATGTATGAATAGTCTGGAATAAATTCTCTTGTAAATTGACAGAGGGCAAGTTAGAACTGTCCTTGAATCTCTCATCTGCATCCTCATTTTTGAAAAACTGTCTCGTTTGCATGTGTGTGTGTGTACTTGGTTAAATTAAACAGAGAAAGCTTCTTTCTTTCTGAAACACTCTGCTGCTTCTATCACCTGATACTAGCACTGGTTATTTATATCAACTCAGTTGTGTGGGGTAGAAGCTGGTTTAAAACAATTTATGACTGGCAATAGTTCTTTGAGTTGTTGTGCTTGCTGGTCCCACCTGATAGCGGAGTGGGCTCTGCCAGGAGGGCTGTAAACAAACACAGCAAGGCAACCTCTGGGGCATGGTACTCCCCATCTGAGTCAAAGAGATGGTGAACAGAGAGAGAACATGGCCAGGCTTGTACAGGAAGGTTACAGGAGATGCTGAAACTGAATCCATATCTCCTATCTAGGGGTTTCATCACAAGTCATCCAGTCGTCTTTCTACCTAATACTCTGACACAAATATTTTGGACACAAATGCTCACAGCAGAGTATTATCCTTTCTGGTGTCTCACCCTCTCTACCAAGTGTTGTCAGTCTTTTTTTATGGGTTATGGGGTCTGGGTTCAAATCTTTCCCTGTTTTGGTGCCACATAACCTGGAACTCTCTTCACCCTACCTTCATTTTTCCTCTCTCCTAAAGACCTGCATAATGAAGTTTGGTTTAGTTTTATTTTTCCTTCTGTATGAGTATTGTTAACTTTGATATTTTCCCCAATGGAGAGAAAAAAGTGAGGGGGTTCGCACTCCTCTGCGTGCTGAACATTGACATGATTAAAGCTTCTTCATTTCAGTCTTTCCCAGGTCTCATTACTTGCCCACAGTTCTTCCTCAAACTTGAACTGTGCTCTGAGCACCTCAGTTGCCTCCTCTGGCCCCTGCTCCCCGTGTCTGCATGCGCAGGGTCTCTGCTTGATGTCTTCACTGGGGCAAGGTGGCCCCCAGTGACTTGCCTGGGTGCAAGGACCTGAGTCAGGCTGCCTGATCCTGATGCTGCTGTAATCCTTTCTGTGCCAGTTTGGTGTTTTTAGTATTGCATCTGTGGTGCTTGGACCCTGTCTGGAGGCCAGCTGCCCACCAAAACTGCTCTACCACTCCCCTCCTCAACTGGAGAGGGGAGGGAAAATATCATGAACGGTTCCTGAGTTGAGATAAAGACAGGGAGAAATCACTCACTGATTACAACCACGGACAAAACAGACTGGACTTAATTGAATTTATTACCAGTCAAATCAGAGCAGGATTATGAGAAGTAAAACGATTATTAAAAACACCTTCCCCCTGCCCCTCCCTCCTTCCCAGACTTAACTTTAGTCCCAATTCTCTACCTCCTCCTCTCCTAATGGTGCAGGGGAATGGAGGTTATGGTCAGTTAATCACATGCTTTTTCTGAAGCTGCTTCCTCTGCAGGAGTCTTTCCCTTGCTCCAGTGTGGGCTTCTTCACACAGGAGACAGTCCCCCATGAACTTCTCCAATGTGAGTCCATCCCACAGGCTACAGTTATTCATAGTCTCTTTTTTCTCCCCCCTTCTCGCAGTCCTTCAGATACAGCCTGCTCCAGCATAGGTTTGCCTTGGGGTCACAGCCTTCTTTTGGGCATCCACCTGCTCTGGGGTGGGGCTCCTCCAGGGGCTGTGGGTGGATCTCCGTGGATTACCCTTCAGGGGCTGCAGGCATCCCCATGGACCTTCATGAGCTGCAGGGGCACAGCTGCTTCACCATGGTCTTCATCATGGACTGCAGGGCAAGCATACTCCAGCAGCTGGAGCCCTTCCTCCCACTTCTTCACTGACCTGAGTGCATGCAGAGCTGTTCCTCTCATATATTCTTACTCCTGTCTTCTCTGGCCATAATTACTTCTGCACAATAACTTCTCTTTTTTCCCCCCATATGTTGTCACAGAGCCTCACAATGCCTCCAGCCACTCCCAGCAGCATTAAGACACTATCCTCTGCAGACACTGAATTACTGGTGCCATTTTAGCCAAAACCAACATGTGCTTGTGCTGCTGCAGAGAACCACAATCAAACAATTCCCAACATTTATCTTCCTGTCCAGTGGACAAGCTGGTCTAAGGTCGGGACCTCTACCAGCCAAGGAACTGGTAGAGACCCTTTGTGGTGGCCAAGAGGCATTTTGCACACCCAGTACTGAAACCAAAGGGCTTCTTCGCAGGTGCCACACGGTTTGGCTGGCATCCATGAGGAGGAAGATAGAAAGTAATAGTGTGCTATGCTTTCTTATACATATGTATTTGGACAGGTCATAGTTTAGTTCGAAAATTTGAACCAGGCAGAAAGTACTTAATCAAATCCATAACCATAGTTGTGCAGCAAGGCTCTGATATCTGAAGCGATATGGCTGTAAATTTTTGAAAGTGAACTTCCAGGCCATTTGGAGGAGTGACAAGCTCCTCATCATGAGCCGGCAGGAGAATCAGCAGTGCTGCAGGACACCCAGGCTAGGACTGGGCAGCTGGACTGGATGTAAAACATGCTGATCACCCTGTCAGAGAAATCATCTCTTCTTTTCAGTCCCTCCTGTTGCCCAGTGTGCTGTTGCCCAGTGTGCTGCATGATGGCTTGTACAGGCAGGAACTCGCTTTGCTGGTGAGGGAAACTGCCTCTGCTGCTACTCGGGTGAAATCCTGCGTGGGGCTGAGCCCGGGGCACACAGGCAGCCCTTGCGCTCATGGGGCTCCATCCTTGGAAATGAAGGGGACATTCCAGAAAGCCATGCATTAGGTCTAAAAATCTGAAAACTCTAAAATTCTTGAAAAATTCCCTCTAGTCCCAGGGAGGAAGAACAAAATGGTGCTGCATTTCTCAGGGTGAGGTGAGCTGTGTCCTGACAGTGCGAATGGCAAGGCTTTTGAGGCCAGGAGCAGTGGGACTGGCAGACGATGCGGGACTGGTGCCGGCCGGAATGTGCAGTTAGCAGCACAAACACACTTGGCTCTGGAGGTGAGGTGGTAAGATATATTTTTTTAATTATTGAGCTGTGTACACATTATGAAACCATTATAGAACTAAAGTATATAAAATTCCAAATTGCAAATACCAGCTTATGCAAAAGGGTAATAAAATAAATAATACATTAACTAGCTCCAGTACTCTGCATTCATAGACAGTAATGGAACCATATACATCAGAGGCCATAAAAATGCATACATTAAACAGGGTGCACAGTGGTAACTGAGGGTTCATCTTGATGCTTCCTGACTGCAGGAGGGTCTATTAGTGCTGGGGGATGGGAACTATATTTGCTTCTTAAGCAATTACTGATTGAGAGAGGGAAATACAAACCCCACAGACCAGGCCGGTAGGAAAAAGGATGAGAACTTAGCTTGACATAACACATTAACACTGTAAACAAAGTGGATTTTGAAGGTTATTATGCATGACTACTATGTCCTGTAGTGCAGGATCTGTCTTGGTGTGGGACACCAACAGGGAGGACTGCACTATGTGTGTACAGGTGGAACAGCAACGCACCTTGCATGTGCAAGAAGGACGTGTCCTCATCAACGGTCATTCTGCATATTTGGACAGGGGAAATATTTTGCTCTAGAAATAAACATCCTCTGATTCAGGAAAAATATGAAGCAAGGCTCTTCTCTGGCTCCTGTACAGTGTGGCAGTACTGGTGTAGCTCAGGTAGCCTTTGGCAGAGAGGGCTGTGTGATACTTTTGTATGTGCCAGAGTCAGGTCTGGCTGGGTTTAGACTGGAGTGCTCTTCTTCCATGGCTGTGGATGTATTTATTCATGTCACTGCCCTGTAATAGATTTTCATGGAACCTGCATGATGCAGGGAACATCTAAATTTCTCATCTACAAAGGAGAACAGAACACTTGGCCAAGGATCTAAGATCCAACCCCACCTCACTTCAGTCAAGAATCCTTTCCACTCCCTCTTGTTCTGTCTGCTGAAGCCCTGTCATTTTTATTTCTGTGCATATGGTTCTGTGCATATGAGAAATAGCAGTGTGTAAGTGGTCCACAGCAGAGCCCTTGCTCTTTGAATAGTCCCTCAATGGGAGAGTTTGACATGCTAGGGTCTGTGCATCAAATAGCTCACAGGAGTGGCCTACTTGGAAAATTTGGGGAATCTTATGAATGGAAAGAAACTTAAAAAAAAAATCAGACTGTCTAGAAGGGTAAAAAAGCATGTGTGTGTGTATATATATATAAAATATTATTATGATAGCCATCTGATAAGGTCAGATTTATGGAGATAAAAGTAAAGTTTATTCCTTGACAGAGTTATGTTGCTTCTTTACTTTCAGTGTGGCAGACAGATTCATGCCCAGAAATGTTTTCACTGGGTTTAGGAACCATTCTAAAGCAGGATTTTTTTGTCTGTTTGAGTGATATGAATGTCATTAACCACTTGCTGGCACTGAAAATTCTTTGTGGGGCTCTCCTTTCATTTTAAAATTTCTAATATACTGAGGAAGGAAAAGGGAAATGAAAGGAGAAGTGGAAGGGGAAGGGAGGTTTGGACTTCTCTATACTATTTCTGCTTTCTCTTTGGCAAGTTTTTAATCTGATGCATTATTCCATTGATTTTACTGACTTCTAATGAGATAAGGACAGAGCACTGTAATCATATAATGCCATATGAGGCACAGCTTACATCCTCATTTTTGTTCTATCTACGGACAAAAGGTATGTTTGATTCTTGAACACCACTAGCTGAACCTGTACTTCTGTGCCTTGCTCTCTTTCTGGGTCAGCCTCTGGTCTCTGTTTCCCCCATACACAGCTAACAGGTTTATGTTGGTGTGGAAACTGTGCTCTGTTTACACTGGTGGCAGAGGCCAGGGCTCCTGGCTCCCTCTTCTTCACTTGCACAAACCCAAATGGAATCCATACATGAATGCATTAAATTTTAATACTTAATTTAATGAGGGGAATTAAAAATTAGGAACAATTTGGTTTGAAATATATGTACTGAGCAGATGCCATGCCATCTCAGGTACACTGAGTTGACATGCATTCTGTTTTAAAATGCTGTATGATTTCAACTATCAGAAGGGTTTAGAAAGTGTTATACCCTTGACAATGACCTATATTACAATTAAAGCTCATGATTATTTGCCCAAGAAGACAACAAGATTTGCTATGCAATTTGAGAAGCATTTGTAATACTACCCATGTTGTAAGCTGATTATAAATAAAGTTCGGCAGAATTGCTTCCATCAGAAAATCAGAATTCACAGTCAAATAAAGTGTACAACCCTGATGTGTAGTTGCTTCTAACTGCTACTGTACATAAATCAGATTCTGCTTAGCAACTGCTGCATATCATGTTTATTAAACACCTTCTGCTTATTACAGCAGAGGGTACTAAAAATTCTTCATGAAAATTTCTCAAATATCTTTTCACATCTTGGATATTTTTTAAAGGTCTCATTGCAGTGAACAGAATCCTTCTGCGGAAATGGTACTTGGGGGCTCTCAACATGTGCTTCCTGTTCCAGTCAGTCACATGGAAAATGTTCTCAGTTTACAAACGAGACAAATTGTTTTGTGTTGTTGCTTTAGTCCTAAGGCTCAACCCAGCATAAGGAGAATCAGGCTTCCTGCTTTCAATAAATATCATTGAGCATTTTGTTAAAAGTAATGCTCTTTATGAGTTCTGGAAAGTATTTGAAAAAAGGCTATTTCATGAGGAAGTACACTTGCCTCTGTGTCCCAGAAGGATGCTGGAGCAAGTGACAGTTCAACAAAGAAAGCAACCTTTTACTCATCAGTGATTCTTTGGCACAAGCCTCTGCTATCACATAATTTCTCAAGGCTAGTCCACCATTTCATAAGTGACACACATTCATCACAGTGTTCCACTTTACACACCACAACGGGCCTTTTAAACTAGTCACAGATGCTACGGGGGTCTGATAGATTGAAAATAGTCAGCTGAATACTCTGACAGCCATTACTGTCACAGTGTATTCTAAAATGTCAGGCTCCATTTATATCTCACAAAAATAAACTACCACCAGAAATATCAGCTTTGAAATAACTTTCAGTCCATCTCTTGCAGCTCCTTCTCTGCTCTGCTCTTGTCCCAAGCTTTTTCTGACTGTTGTGTGTTTGTCACTTCTTGATGTCTGTCTTCCAGTTGTAGTACAAATGTCAAATCTCAGACATTTGTACTACATTGCTCCATCTCTGCAACTTCTGCCAAGCTGGCCACAAAGGGTTGCTAATCTGTTTATGCAGCTAGCTGGGGTGGAAGAACTCTGTGAGGGTTAACCAGACCCTCCACGCAGGGTTTCAGGCCAAATGCTTCTGTGGAATCTGGTCTGAACTATGCCTGGCATATATATATACATATATATATATATATACATACATACAATACCACTATACTGCATTCTTTGCTGGACTCCCTTAGCTCATGTGCAGGACTGTGCTGATGGGAGTGTCCACAGGGCAGTGGCACTAGCACATGTGCCATACAGACATACCCAGAACATTGCCAAAAGGCACCATGGATGAGGATATGGCCACTGAAACTAGTCTATCAAATCTGAAGTGCATTACTTTGATTCATTGTATGCAAAGCTAAACGAAGTAGCAACACAGAGATTATGACACTGCAGAATACAGTGGCTCAGGTTTCCACCAGGACAAGTGTGGAACATCTAGCAGGGCTCTGTACTACCACTCTTGTCTCTAGGACTGTGGTTAGCATCAGCTTTGATCTGTAAATCCTCAACTGATTAATGCTCCTCTGTATGAAGACGTACCTCTTGAGGAGTGAGAGCCATGCATCTCTTCAATCATACAGCCAACGGCACCCTGGATGAATGGCGTGCAAAATGGACATAACCATTCTGGGTTATGATGAAGAACCTCTATCCCAGGACAGAAGTCTTCCTCAGCAGAAAGTCACACTCTTATCATATTGCAGCCTGCCTTGAGGCTTTATTACAGGTCAATTATTGCTTGATTAACTATATAGGTAGCTGGAAACTGGGAGAAACATTGGGAGGTTTTGTGACACAGTGAATCTTAGAAGCCCTTTATCATAATTTATAAACTTTTTTTCCTACTAATTGTGCATATTTTTTAGCTGCAGAGCTCCTGTCTGCGATACAAGCAATGAAAAATGTTACCTGGATAAGAATATATTTACATAATCACGAGCTAATTACTGTTTGTCATAAGTAAAATCAAGGAATTATTACCTTGCACAACTTGTTTAGTTGTATATGGGTACAGTTGAACTGCTGCCTTGTTGTACTCTAGAACTGGTTGCGTTTGCAAACAGTGTGCAAAAAATCACTCAGCTAACAGCCAGATGCACTTTCTGTTTCAAGATGTGCTGCTCCTTCTCTTCACTCTGCTTTTTTTTTGGTGGCATTCCTCCTGATTTAATCTAGTGTTCCTGTGGGTGGAATCTGGCACAAAAAATATGTAAAGAGCTTTATACCCATCCGCATCAAAGGTGCTGTATAGATACCAATTAGTAATAACAACATTCAGGCACTTCAGGTGTATTTGAAAACAGTTGGCAGTGCTTGATGCTAGAAATACAGAACGACTATATCCTCATTTAGGTAAACTGGGATAGCCCTGTTAATTCCAGCTGAGCCTTAGCAGTCTATCTCAGCTGAGGATCTTGAGGATCTGACCCCTAAACCCAAGTCTTTCTCCAACAGTAACTCAGGACCCAGCCAAATGCATACTGTAGCTCTTGTTTTAATTAAAGAAGTGGAAATTATTATTTATTTTGGAAAGTTGTTGGGAATGATGTATGGATAACAGCTTGAGAATTCAAATTATGCCACAGATCAGCATGACCTGCAAGAAGCAAAAATGTTTTGACTACTACTCTAAGCAAAATCAGGATGGATGTCATAGATTATCCTTGCATGCACAAATCCATAGCTGCATGTTTTATGCTGTTTATAAGTAGCTTTATTAACTAAAGTTGACTGCTAAATTTCAGTGCTTGTTTGGGGAAACTTCAAAAGTAAACAGTGGCAAAGAGCACTGTGCTATTTTTCCACAGTTATAGTTCTGCACATTTTTGTGCATTTCAGATTTTTTTTTTTTTACCTATGATCAAGGTAAAAGAATAAATCTAAAAGAATTACAGTTAGTCTTTGATTTTTGGAAGCGTTGTGTTATGTACAATGCACTGAAGCATCAATCATGCTGATATGACAAGAAGAAGACATATAAAAGGATGATGTTCTCCGGTATTTTCTTAAATCACAGTGCTCCTAACTTCACTACATGCTTCATGTACATTATGAAAAGTCCCTATCAGCTGTATCCAAGTAACTGATACGTGTTAACACAGCTTTTGTCTTCTTTTCTTCCCTTTCTCTTCTTCCTTTTCCCCTTTCCTTATTAAAGGCAATTCCTTTCCAGCCATCTCCAGTTTGTTATTAGACACTTACCTTCTTTAGCAGATCATGATTGCTAGAATCTGCTGGGTTATGATAGTCTTGGTTGTTTTCATGAAATGTCAGTGTC
>VZTE01003815.1:3177649-3265149 GCA_013397775.1 Eulacestoma nigropectus | reverse complement strand
GCACGGAGGGCAGCACTCGGCAAGGCTCCGGCAGGGTCGGGGTGCGCACCATCCTCTTCATCCCACTGCTTCTTACGTGTGGATTCGGGTGTGTGTGTGGATGTGGGGCGTTTGCACCTCGCAGAGAGCCCTCCTGCCTTCTCAGGGAACGCAACTCCGGATGATGCACTGTCGGCCTCGGAGTCACTTTGTTGGCTTCTCCACTAACACGATGTGTTTATGCTGCTTTGAGAAAAATAAAGCTCTGTTGTTCTTGTGCCAAAATAAAGGCGTTTTACACTGCGTGAAGATGCCTCGATTTCTGCATGTATAGTGAAGGGTCTGGGCTGTGGCTAAGGAAGACATCAAGGAAATGTGGTAATAGTCTGGGTCCAGGTGACAGGTCTTACTGTGCAGTAGCAGGTTGCCCAGGTTTAAGCAAAACAGAGGCCTTAAAGTGGGCCCAGGTGCTGCCAGTGGTAGGATTTGCACCCTCAGAGTGTCTCACGATTTAGAGATTGATTCAATGCTGCAACCACAACTGCTGTCACAGAACATCAGTGGGCTATTGCTGTCCACTGTCCATTTGAGAACACGCAGCCCCTTCTATCCAAAGGAATTCCCATCAGAAACCTCCCTCTGGTTCAGAATACAGGCAGAAACTTTGTTTGGAAGCAATCTCCCTGAAGACTTTGAAGCCTCCCTGCACTGTACCATGGGCCCTGCGAAGCTGAACCAGCTTGTGTTTGCTACTGGGCTAAGTGCCCAACAAAGAGCCCCTTACCATGGCAGAGAGAATCTGTTACACACGACACCATATTAAGCAATTAACAGGGTTGTGGGGCTGAGCCTAGTGCCTATCCTCTGCAGTTTAATCATTTCTCTGTTTGCAAGGTTTCTAGCAAATAAGACATACATGTTCCTCGCCTTAGCACATTAACAGTGTCTATGGGAAAGGCAGAGACACAATGTGCACTGCTGATCTGCTCAGGAAAAGGGTCGTGTTGGGCACCACTAATCGGAGGAGGTGCAGCTTCTCAGCTGACTGCTCCTGTTCTGATTGCACAGTCAGCTGCCTGCAGATGGGATGCCTCCCTGGTAAGACCTTGCCCAAACATGTACAGGTCCATGTGGAAATTTTGCAATTCTTTGTACGAATATGTACTTGACAGTAAGCATTACTGAAAAGATTCTCCTTTTGCCCAGGTGTTACTGCATTCAAACCAGAGAGGGAATATTGGTGATAATTTAAAATTTTAAATTTTTAAAAAAGCATATGATTCTTAGCCCTTAGAAGCTCTCTTCTGCAGAGGCACGGGAAGGCTACCCAGTCTGCACAGTCGCAGCTTTCAGGGCTGTTTGTACCAGCAGCCTCAACACAGCTCCACCAGCCCTTGCAGTAGGAGGGTGCCTCAGCCCCAGTCTCAGATTCTGCAGCCCCAGGGAGCAGTTGCCTGCCCTTGGATCTCCTCCATGCAGCCACTCCTCCCACTGCTGGCACAGCTCTCTGCTCATTGACACAAGCTCAACAACCTTGTGTAAAACTGTCCTTTCCCATGCTGGAGGGAACATGAACCCCCTGATGTTTCACTTTAGATTGACACAGTCCACAGTTAACATCACCCCAGGATACTGTATGCTACTTAAGTGTAGTTCACTGCAATACTAGGAGTAATGGTAGGATTACACTGAAATGTGAATAGTGCAACCACGAAACTTGGAGACTGGATCAGCCCATTTACATTAAGATATCTATGAATACCTTATATGCTGAATAGTCAGAATAAAGTGAATTAACATGAAGACAGCAAACTCTCTTCGTAAACTGACTCACTCTGTGGGCAGCCCAGACAAAGAGGTAAAAAGGGAGCCTCAGATAGGGAAAGATGCTGTAGAAGATGAAGGAAGACTCTCCAGTGAGTGGAGCACTATTGCAAAAGGAATGGACACTACAGACTTGAGCCCTAGTCTGAAGGAAACATGGAAGCACCCCAGGCCTTTCATTCCCCATGTATAAACGGAGATGATTTTATCAGTCATCTAATGAAATGATTTCTGAGTATTATTGAAACAGGGAGATACATGTCTAAGATAGATGAATGGACAGATGGTTTACAGTCTCATCCTGCCCACCTGCTGCAGAACACAGCTAAGCCTACTACAACTGTGTTGAATTATTTGTGAAGCATAGGAACTGCTGGTCCAATAAATCCCCAGCGAAAAATGCAATGACAGCAGTAATGAAGGCAGCTCCCACATTTGCACAACAGTTCATATTTCCGAGTAGCTAACAATTACTTCAAAAAGATGTAGCTATGTTTATTTTTGGCAGACAAAAACTTGAAATCCTGATGTGATCTATGCCACCAGTCTCTTCCAAACACTGGTTGCCTCAGTAAGAAAACAGACATCAAGACCGTACATTGTGACATGGAGTACACCTGCTCCATCATCTGGACATTGAACTGACTTGCTGCAGCTGCTTTAGAAAGAGAAACATTGACTAGTGCTTAGTTTGTTTCCAGAATAGAACACTTTTCATTCTTTATGACATCCTAAAGCAGCTATACCCAGATTCTGCAATGATCTATTTGACAGTAGGGAGTCCCATGAAGTCTACAATGGTTCTTACTGACTTACATGTCATAAATTTTATTAGAATGATACAAGACTCACATCGCTTTTGTGATCAATGAAGCATTTCCTTATTAACCAGGGACACCAGTCCTGTCCTTTCTGAAGTTAGTGAGAAATAATGTTGCTTCTTACATATTTTTTTTTTAAGGCCTTACTACTGCTTCCAGGGCATCAGCAATGAGTTAAATATTGGTATTAACATTGTTTACTTTTGTTGGATGGTTTGTTGGCTGCTAGAACCGGGAATGTTGTTTCTGGCTATTCTTCTGTTGTTATTCTTTCCCCCCAAAATTTAGGAAGAGGAATGTTGTTATAGCCTTAAATTTATCACTAAAACCTGATGCATGTTGGTGCAATGGAAAGATGCTGGTTTTATTTAGGCATTCAGAAATTGATATCTAATTAAATTTTGAAATGAAATGTTAAAAGCAGTGGGTGACAGACTGTCTGTAGATGTGTCCCCTGAGGTGCTTCTATTTTTACTTGTTAATGATCTTTCTTCATTGCCCACACTAAGCCAAGCTCTACCAATGACTGCTATAGCACCATTATTCAGCATTTAATTTCTCACAATCTTAAAAAAATTAAAAATAATAAAAAATTCACTCTATACTTAATTAGTTGCTCATTTAAGCCCTCAATGGTTGGGTCTCTGCTTCTGTGTACAGACACTTATCTCTACCTATTTCAAATACTAAAGTATTGTTTTGCAATCACAAGACTCTAGCACTGACAGAAGTGAGGTGATCTGGAGTAAATTAATGAACTCAAACTGTTATGACAAGGATGTGCAGGTGACCAAAGACTGAGATCTGATTTTAGCTATTCTACCTGGAAAAGCATAGATGTGTAAAGAAGTGACTTGAGGGCAGATTTGCAGCCTAAACCCAGAATTTTAAACTTCTACTTTTTGGAATTTTTCATTGTTACTTTCTTTTTTCCCTATCTCCCTTTTCTATTCAATCAATGTCGAGAGACTACTTCTGTCTGACCTTAAATGAAAAGAAATGCTCATTACCTTTAGGTCTTTGCAGTAATCACTAAACAGATATTTTCTTGTCATCTTTTTTAATGTTTGCTTGGTTTTTTTTGGGGGGGAGGGAGTGTTGCTTTGAGTTTCTTTTTTTTTTTTTTTGTAATCACTGATACATCTCTGATATAAAGAAAGGCACTGGAGAAATGCATTAACAAGTATATGTAGTAGTCTTTTCAGCCTGTGCCACTGGATGGCTCAATGTGTCACAAAAGAAATCTCTGTTAGCAGTATAAGTTAAATTCAGTTATTCAGTTTGTGAAGAAGCTACTTCTCAAGGAGGATCCAAACATATTTTGCTAAAGGTATGAAGATCAGAGCAGCCATGATGGTCATGTTATTGTGAACTGTGAAGTTTCCTTTATCTAAAATTCTGTAGTACCATTTTCAAAGCCTCCCGTAAAAGATGGATATAAATTCTTCTCTGTGGAGAGCAAAAATGGCTTTGGGCAGCTGAGTTTGCTTTTTGATACTAAGGAATCAAGAACAGTAGGCAAACACTAACTTGGTGGCTCAAAATTGGCTTGGTCATGGACTTGGTAAGAAACATGTTGTTGTGGCTACTCCTTACTACTGGCTTAAACAGGGACCAAGTTGGGTGTATGTTGAAGCATGTGTCTGTGTGTGAAATTAAACCAAAATGTAGAGAGACACTTGAGAAGAGTTCCCCGTTTTGACAAACTTTAACAGATTGCTGCTCTTCAGTCTGCAATAATGACTTCAAAACAGATAGACAGGGCTGGTTTTTGTTATTTGTACCCTGTTGTTCTCTAGGAACTGTACTGAAACAACCAAACTATTTGCAGTTGCTTACCTAAGTTGGCAATCATCGGTTTTTTACCAGTCTTGATTCAGGTCAATAGCTCAAATCCAGCCAAGATTAGAAAGCAAAACTACCCATGCTTCAGGTCCCTGAGCTGTCGAGTCCTATGTGTTTCGGTTAGTAATGATGGCAGGAAAAAGAAACCAAACTCACCCTTTTCTGTCCTCTGCCATGGATCTTGAAACACATGATGCAGCTTGCTAACAATGGAACTCTTTATTTAAGATACAGTTTGCTGTACCAGCCTGAAATTTCAACTGCTCTTTGAATGATGATGTATCAAATTGTCTGCATTATAAATACGCTTTTGGAGCTGCTCTGTTTTTTGTGATAACTGTGCTGGATTCTGAGTCATAAAGGTTATAAAACAGATATAATAGACTATATTCTGCCATAGAGGTGGCATAGTTCAGCATGACTGAGTCACTGCTCTGAAGAGAGACAGCACTGATTTTTATGCAGGGTATTGCAAGTCAAGCCTGAAGTGCATTGGCAGAGCTGCACTGTAGCAGGCAAAAAGCTGCTCCTTAATACATACCTAATTTTACTTGTACAATTCACATTTTTCCAGATACTCATTATATAACAGTCTAAACTACATTTTGATGCAAGTGACTCAGGATCATTTCAAGCAATGAAAAGGGAAAAAGTAAAATTCTGAACCATTATAAATGGTCAACTTGGCAGGTGCCAAGAGTAGCATGTGTGACCATGCTAAACAAACTTGGCTGAGAAACTTGAAGTTGGCAAGTATCTTCTACCTGCTGCCTTGTCTGCTTCAGTTTCCCTCTTTCCTCAGCTGGAAAAATCTTACTTACTAGAGTAGTGGATATCTTTGCAAGAGTCATGTCTTCTTTTTCCTCCTCCTGCCTCTGCTTGTCCTTTGCTTTACAATCTGTGCTGATTTGAAAATGTTTTCCAGTTGGCCATGTCTTCTCTCCAGTAACTCCAGTTTTGTTCTCCTTGCCCTCTTCTGTCTGGACTCTCTGCCCTCTTCGTGCTTTATCTATTTCCCAACAACTTTTGTGCCCAGAACACCAGGTGCAATTCTTTTCTCCTTGCCACCAGACCAAACCCCTCAGCTGCCCACTCCTACCTGCTGTCATCTCTGTCACTCATCTGTTAAATCCCCATGCTTCTTTTATTCCTAGGCAAATGTCCCTTCTGGTTCTTTCTTGGAACATCTCCTATGGGTTTTCTGAATGTTTCTGTGTGTATATTTCTCATGATGGTTTTGACGGTTTTTTTTTGGTGTTATTTCCTCTGTCAGTATACAGTAGGGCACAAGACTATTTTAATGCTCTATTTTGTTTATTAGTACCCTGAAAGGTTTTGCAGCTCATTATTGATGTGAAATATAAATTCACAATGCATCAAAGGTGAATAAAACACTATTAGACCACACCTTTAATGATTCATGTTCAATCCAGGCTCATATTGCCCTGACAAAAATGACCATATAAGGGCAGACAGGTTGATTTGCATTATGCTATGCTGTTAATTTAAAAAAAACTCCTTCATCTAAAAATGGTGTTTCACAAGGAACTTTTCAGATGCTTTATAATAATCTGCATCCCTTACCTTATGCTTAGCTTTCCAATGGGGGAAAAATAAACCAACAACCTTGAGGCTGTGAGTTAAATATGTCATTCTATGAAGAAAATTATCCACATGTCCTTTCAGTCTTTTATGCTCTCCATGCTTTGAGTGTTCGGTAACTAAAGATTATTACACATAAGAAACTAGAATCTTAATCAGTAATGAAACTTCAAATACCTCTACCCAGTATATTATACCTGTAATGTGAATTAATTGTTCACAACTGGCTTGTTCTAAAGACCAGGTACAAATGTTTTTTAGGATATCCCTAGGAAGGTACACACCTACACATGCATACCTCTTCCTTCCATTCACCTTTGTGATTCTAGGATGATAGATTTATTATTTCCAGCAGATGCTCTGGCAATTCAAGAGATATGACAAACAACATTTGCAGGAAAAGGTTATGTATCCTATCTGACCAATTGGATACAGAAATGGCAAACTTCCATGCATATGATTTCCCCTTTCAATTCTTTTTATGAGAAAATTCTCTTGCACCTCATTCTGAGCATTCTCAAACATAGCCTTTCTCTCTTTCATATGACACAAAAATTGGTCACTAAACAATTACATTTTGAGCTTAATCTAAACAACAGAACAAAGATATCAGTGCTGAAGTGGCAGCAAATGTATCTTTAGCCGGTTATATAGGACTATATTGTTTCTGGTTATATAGGTTATATTGTTAGGTTTTTTTTTTTTAAATTTCTGGAACAGTTGTGTTTGTTTTTTGATGCCTGGAGTGTGAGTGCTGGTCCTCTGTGCTGAGTGCCATACCATGGGGTCTTGATTAAGAGTGAGAGGCAATGTAGCATCTATGTCGAATAGGTACTCCATGATAGCTGACCACAGGAAGGGAGCTTTTTATCCCCAAACAAGTGCTTGAATAACATTCCACGGGAGCAGGAGAGAAAGACAGCACGTGCACTTTGGGATAATTCAGCTCTGTCTGCATGCAGGGATGAGCAAACAGCACCAATGATTTCATGCCTGAGCCACGCAGAACTGTCCCTCTGCTTACAAAGCTGTCTCTTGCACAAAAAATATAAAGCCACGTAAACAGCAAGCACTCAGGAAACATTTTCAACTTCAAATAAATAGCTTAATAAAAAGGGTAAAACACCTGATCAGGCAATCTACTCCTTTTAAAAGTAGTTGTACCTTCTCAAGTTTTCACAACTAGAAATACAGGCAAAGCAGGCTCTATTTTGGGGCTCTGCAGATAAATTATATATTAAAAATATGCTCCTACTTTAATGATCATTCTCAAAAGGCTCTTCGAAAATGAAGGAAAAGCAAAGTTTACTTTGGTCAAGGAGATGGGACACAATTCTAAGAAATATTCAAGAATAAGTTATATAAAATTCATGAAGCTGGAATATTTATTCTTTTACCCATCAAATTTGACCCAGCTCAGTTACTTTCATCAGGAGAGATGGAATGCTTTATACTTACAGCTTTTCTAGCAGTCAATATAATATTGACTGTATTGCAGCCAGTGTAGCCAGTGTGGTGATGAGATACCGTAGTTTTCACAAGCTTTCATTAGGTTTGCTGTGAAATGCCACATTCTCATATTAGTCATCCTCTCTGCTTCATATCTTAGAAGATGCATTTCAAACTGTTTTTAAAGTACATTATTATTCAGCTGTTCACCAAAATAGACCAATATACATTATAATATGTTTACGGGGTGGCAGCCTTACAATTCAACAATTTAAAACTTACATTCCATCTGACATAGCTACAAAATTGTTTCAAACGGCTGTGCTTACTTTTTGGAGCAAGTAGTTCTAAATGAAAAGGTTGATGGCTTCAATTTGATTATTAGCAAGTAAAAGAACACTGACAGAAATATTGCAGTCAGTATGTTGATATTCCAGGAAGAATGAAAAATGTTTAGTGGACAGTTTAAAATACTGGCAGTATACAGTGTCATAAAAATTGCTGAACTTGCTTCTTTATTTACATCATTGATGTAGGTTTAATACTATTTAAATATCTTCAAAGCCATGTCATTACTGAAAAAATTAGCTGTTTCAACAATAGATGGTAAACACTTTCTTCTGAGTATGCTTCAACTGAATATGAGCTATAGGCAGCTGGAGAGACACAAAGCTTAGCATCTCCTGTCAAAAAGCAGCCAGTCTGCAGGGAATGCAGAACTCCTCACCTCCACCATGAGATATGCAAGGTCATCTTTCGTATGTCTGGATGGAGTCAGGTTCAAATATGTGAAGGGAAAGAAGGTGGAGGAATGGAAGGAAAAGGCAGAAATTTAACCTATTGTCCCAATAACAAATCATAAAACAGAGAGCCCATCAGATTCTACACAATTTTCCTCTGCCCTGGTAATTTCACTGTGGCAGAGGACAAAACTGATTATCATGTTTTCCTAGTTGCTACTACTGTATTAATTAATTCAAAGCTTTCAGCAGATGTCTGCATGAAAATACGGCAACTCAACTTGAAAAAACAGATCTTAAAAACAGAGGTCTTAGGAGGTGAGATAATACTCAAGTAAAACAGTGGTTCTCTGAATAACAGGGCCAGTGCCAGCGATATGGAAAATAAGCAAATGAGACCCTGAGGACAGAAAGAAGATGGAGAAAAGGAACAGAGTTACAGCGTGTCTCCTGAAGTCGAGGTTGGAAAAGTGCTGAGATTGTGTGTGAAGCTACATGTGTGTTTCTGCAGCTTCTTAAAAGCCTTGCACAACTCTCCAGTGAAAAATGCATTTGCAATTTCCCACACCTGCCATCGGAAAGAAAGCAATTATTAATTTATTATCAGACAAGAGGTTGTCCTAAGTTATCCAAGCACATTTGCATCGAGTTATTCTAGTGGAATACCTGTCTACAAATATCCAAACAAGTGGCTTTTAAAGCAAAGAGAACTGGTCACACAGATCCCTGCACTAATTGTACTGCACACTGAAAGTGCAGCACAGTCGGTGGGACTGCAAACGTCCGCCATCCTCACCTGCCTCTGTGTAGCCAGGAGGATCCTCTCCTGTCTCCCATTCATCCTAGCCTGTGCTGTTGCCAGCACGTGTGAAAACTATTGCCAATTGCGACAGTTGTTTTTGTGAAGGGGGACATCTGTCTACATAAAATCAGGCTGGGGTCTGCAAACTCATTCAGAGAGGCCATGAAATAGTCATCAGATGGTAAAAATTACATTCTTGGTTAAAACACAAACTGCTGTCCCAAAACTGAGAGAGACTCTGTCTGACAAACGCTCACCTGAGCCAGGCTGAAGTTTGCAACATATGTGTTCAGGGGAACCCTTGTAATTGCTGACAGATGGATCTCCATCTAAAGAGCCTTCCACCTCTACTTGCATCTCTTATGTTTTGAAATGTTAACAAGAAAAATTACCTTCTCCACCATACATCAAAAAGCAAGAACATGAAACTCTTGAAAAAACTATCAATATATACTATGGATGTCTTATCAATGAGCTGTTTGCAAATGCCAATGAAACGGCCCACTGGCTTTGCGGCTTTTCATGGATAGCGTTGTCTCAGAGGAATATCAACATCAGCCCAAGTCTCTCCTTGGCATCCCCCTTCTCCTCTGATTGTTTCTCTAAATCTTTTGCTGTAAGCCTAAAAGCAGAAAAGTTCTCCATCCAGTTGGTTCCAATTAAGAAAATTAAAGCTATATATTTTTAAACAAAAATAAAAATGACACAGACAAAACTTAAGCATTTAAAGCACAAGAACAGTGAATGGGCAGGCAGTTATATTAACTCTTGACAATATACCTGATGCAACACATTTCCAGGGTAAATGCATTAGCAGTTCAGTGTTTCTTTAATTTTTGCACAGAAGCATCAATTTTTTTTTTGTCAGATCACATTTTGTAACACAATATCAGTCTTGCCATACCCATGTTCTAGACGGGCTGTAGGGATTCTGCTGTAGTTATGTCAAAAATTGAAATATTTCAAAATCTGATTGACAGCTTGATTACAATAATGCATGTGATTAAATTCAGGGTGTGCTGGTGTAACGAAGGATGGAATGTCAGTGGTAATTAACTGCATTTTTGTCAAATTTTGTTGAGCATTTCTTGCTCTTAGGTTGGAGTACATTGAAACCAATGAGACACCTAGTGGTAGCATTTTTTTACAGTTTCTTAGTGCCATTTGAGACTGGGGAAAACCAGTTCTTATGCAAATCATGTATTTTGTTACATGTCATGTAAATTTTATGTCGATTAGCATGGTCACGAACACCAAAACTATGCAGTACAGCAGCATGACAGGAAAGATTCCATGCTATGCTCAAGTACAGAACAGAAGATCTGTAAGTACTTTTTCTTCTCCAGACAGCTACTTCTGTATAATAAAGCTTGCCAGAAGACAGAAAACTATGAATTGTCATGAATTGTGGTGGTTTATTTTTAATTTTCATTGTATTACATCTGCTTCCAAAGAGACAGTCTGACTTCTGACCCTTTTACTTCCTCAAAGAAAGTTTGAATGAGACAATTAATTCCCCAAAAACCTATTTATATGACTATAGATTAACTTTCGATATTAAAAAAGGATGAAATGTGCTAATTTTCATTATCTTTTTGTTTTTTTTTCTCTGAACAACATGCTCCTCAGACAAAAACTGCTGTCTCCAATCTTATAAAAGATCTTAGGTATTTTAGCATGTTGTTTAGAAATAAAAATATTACCTAAATGATAAATTTTTAGTGCTCTCTCTCATGAAGCTGATGGATAAATGCAGAGATGAGAAATTAATTTCCTATACTCAAATAATTCAAAGTGCCACACAGTATAATATACTCAAAACTATGTTCCTTCATGGGTCTGCTGATATCTGCTAACCTTGGTATTTTGCCTGCACATCTCTTCCACAAGTTTTACTGTCCTTTTAAATGTGTCCCTTACAACTGCAAAATCCATTCCAGGCCAATATTCTTCCCTCGACCCAGATTTTATTCCCTTTGAACAGCCTGTAACCACTGACTTGTCAGAAACCAGGTTACCTATATTTGTTCTATTTTGGGGAGTGAGAAGACAGGGTAGAACAACTAACAAGGCTTTTGAATTTATTTGGTATTTACTGACTGTAATATCTTAGAACAAGTGTTATGTTCTCCTCTGTATCCGGGCAACATTCAGTAAACTTTGCTTCTTGGCAAGGTATAGATGGTAAAAATAAACAAATAACATGCAATGCAATATAATAAAAAGAAAGGTAAATATATAAATCTGGCACACTCATTTATTTTCTGTGAAACGAAATGAAGAGATTGCTAGAGAAAGTGACAAGTACATGGTGATTCTTTATTTTCCTCAACACAAATACATTTTCAAAAAGCATGCAGAAAGATGCTATTTTTTCTATCTTCAAGCAAAAGAGTTAATACTGCATTGTTTAAAAATCCACTGTAGAAAACATATGACAGCTTGGTGACCTTGGAAGTGATAGTGATGTCTTTAAGCAGTGGGAAATATGGAACTGTAGATAGGGAGTACAAGGCACAGAGCTCTCCCTGTTTGCATCAAAAGAGGGTTTTAAAAAATATAACCTCATTCTTTCGTGCATTTTGCTGGAGCCTAATCACCTTAAGAAATCACTATTTGATCAGTAAGTCCACAGCTAAGTATAAGCTCACCTCATTCAAGAGATCTATATCCTCTGAGCTACATAGAATAGCAAATAATAAGTTTATAGAATTCTGGTTTCTTATTTAAATAGCATGTAGTGACAACACTACTATTTAGCAGAGAAGTGTTTCGAGGTATGCTAATGACCACAAGAAAATTTCAAACCTCCATAATGTGCTTTAATCACCAGCTGGAGATCAAAAGCCACCATGTGATTTTATACAGCATGGGCAGCTTCCAGAACTGCCTTACATGGAAAGAGATCAATGGTAAAATTGGTAGATACAGCAAAGCTTTGCAATAAAAGCGTTTTATGTATCTTGTTCAAAGTATTTAAGTGCCTTTTAGATCACTGATTGAACCATAGACATTATAAAGTGGAACCTTTTAATACCAAAATAAATTTGCAGAGTAAAATTCCATTACAGGAAAAAGCATTGCACTGCAACAGGACAGATAATAATTCTTTCACATGTAATGGGATATATGAAATGTTTGATGATAAACAGAAGTTCTTTGCATTGCTACAGTTGGATCCTATGCGCTGCTGTTTGTGTGCATGTGAGTGAATCTACAGTGTAGGATATACAGTGCCCCCAGATAAAATGCATTTGTACCTATAAATATCACTCTAACTGGGATGGGCAAAGACACTTCACAGTCAAGACAATTCAGTCATTTAAGTAGAGAAAAACTGCCCATGCATATGAGTTTGGACCTTGACCAAAGAAAACATAGATATGCTTTAGAAACTCATGAAAGTCCTTTAATTTGGATTAATTTAATGCACTTCAAACAAGCTCTAGTCTTAGAAGCTTCAACTTATTTAAAATTATTTCCTTTAACAGCTCCAAATCATGTGTCTGTTAGCATCACAAAACTTCCAGAAAAAAAAGTGAAACTTCCAATGCATCTGAGTAGCTTTTCTTCCACAGCATTTTCATCAATTCTTCTAATACTTCATCCCCTTTCCATTGAATTATTGGGTACTCTGTAGATACTGGATTTCTTCTACCCCATATTCCATTCCTCTCTTTAACAATTTAGCTACTTGGGAAATGAATACAGAGGATATTTTAAAAGAGCTGCAAGACTTAAAAAGATTTTTCCTGCCTCAGCATCTTAATTTTGAATTTAAAATCTTTTGAAAAGCACAATTAATAACGTCTTTTTAATTCATAATATAGAATTAAGAGTCAAGAAAACCAGGTCTTACTTTGGGATTTGTTACAAATTTCCTTTATCACTTCAAGCTAAACAAATTTTACTCAGCATCTCTGTGTCTGATTTTTCATTTGTAGTAAGGGGTAAATATTTATGTGCTGAAGTGATTCTTTATTAAGTTCTTTAGGAACTTGACCCTAACAAAAAACAATATTGTACATTCCTTTGGTGAGGAAAACTTAGATGACTGCCTTATCTCATGGGGAACTTTTTAGACAGACGTGAAGTAACTGCACTGAGCAAATAAATTGTCTCATCAAATGGATTAAGTATTCAAAATAATAGTTTCTTATTCCCTGCATTCTGAAGGAATTAATAAACAAAACCTTAAATTCCTTCCCAAAAATACAAAAATTAGTCTAACTTGTAAAGACAGCTGCAAAGACTGGAAAAACCAGTTTTGTTCCTATCTACCTTTTAAGAGCACTCAGACACAATTGGATGTTGTACTGGTCTCCTAAAATACACACAAGCTCTGAGGTTACTGGGCAGATCACTCTAAATTCTCTTGAAATGCGTATTAGTGGATAAACAAGACAACTCTGGTGTGCCATACTGCTATTCTCAGAGAACAGTGACTACTCTCTTAAAGTTTAATAAAAGCACATTAGATGAAAAATCCACAACCTTCATTTAGTTTACATAACCTCTTTCCTCTGAGGAAAATAGTGTGAAATGTGAATGGGAGGACAAAAAGAAAGTTTGCAGTAAACACATTTCTGCCTTAGGGTCAGTATATTCCCACTGCAGGATAACAAGTGGATATGATGGGAAGTATAATTCCTTGTATACCACAGCAGGTGCACTGTGGGTGCATAGCAACAAATGGCATTGAATCAAAAACTTTTTCCTTGGAATGTGATAATACCATTGTTCTTTTTCAGACTGTTTATGGACTCTGACCACAAGATTTTTAGCAAAACCTTTTGTGGTCTAGCCATTCATGAGGTCTGCAATTTGAAGAAAAATATCATGATGACTTTTTGGTACAGTAACCTTAATCTCTACTCCCATCTGTGGTCCTCAACCCCCAGTTAGGACAGCTGAGTGTCACACAGATGTACTCTTTTATCGAGTATCCGTGGTGGCTTAGTCTCCTCATTCATTTTGGAATGGTCTGCTTTTTTTTTTTTTAATTATTTTTTGTGTTTTTGAAGCATTGTGTGTAGTATGACATGGTGTTTGAGGAACGCATAAGCATTTTTCTTCTCATTTTGCAAAGCAGAAAAATAAAGAAGATTGCAGAAAGAGAACATATACTGGAATTATAAGAGATTTCATTCTATAATTTTCAGAAGAACAGAAATGTGAAGAACATCATTAACTTCGGAACTTGAGTACTACATTCTAGTACATTAAAATGTGACTCGCGTAGAAGTGGAATATTTATTAAATTCCTCATTTAATTTTCTCTATCAGCATCTTAAAATGGTTTCATGATCCCGCTAATTCAATACTAAAGAGGAAGGTAATGCAAGTGAAATGCTATCATGTCTGGTAGAGTTTTTCACTTAGTTCAAACAAACTTTTGGTCCCTCCTATGAACAGTAATATGCTAGAACATTCAGAACAGTTCAGATTCTTGAACATCTCTAGTAGTAAACAGTATTTCAAGAACACATTTCTATTCTTAATGTAGCCCAGTTTTTCAAGGTAATCTATGTAAGGACTGTCACGACGAACATACTACAGAACGATAGTTCTTTGTTTGAAGCTATTTAGTACCTCTAAAACTGCAGAATGTGAAGACGGTGGCCATGAAAACATAATGCCTTTTCAAAGGTTTGAAACACCCAGTAAATTAACAAAACAAAGCAACTGTCCTTTTATTTTCCTGCCTCATCCCCTAAATTCCCTGTCTTGCCATGTGTTTCATCTTCTGCACCTGTTTCTCACTTCACAGCTTGGCAGAATCAGGTGCGGATCTGCGGACATTTGCACCTGACAATGAAAGGAGGAGGAATCACTGTCCCTGGAGGTGTTTAAGGGAAGGCTGGACATGGCACTTAGTGCCATGGTCTACTTCACCTGGTGCTGTTTGGTCATAGGTTGAATTCGATGATCTTTTCTAACCTAATTGATTTTGTGGTATCAGCTTGACAAAGGCCTTCCCAAACTTATTACAGCCTAAGACACCAAGGTTTCTCGTAACTCTCAAAACTTTTTCACTGAAAGAGCTGTGAAGCAATGGAACAAGCTGCCCACGGCAGTGGTAGAGTCACTATCCCTGGAAATGCTCCACAAACATGTGGATGTGGCACTTGGGCACGAGTTTGTGGTGAAAATGGGTCTTAAAGGCCTTTTCCAACCCAAACGATTTCATGGCGCCAAAAAGCTTCAGCTCTTCGCCCACCGTGGGGCGCGGTGCCTGCTGGGAAGTGTAGTCCGTGCCCGCCCCTTCTGCGGCATTTTCTGCGGCCGCGGACTACACTTCCCATCAGGCATCGCGACAAGGGAGGGACGGGGCGGAGCGCCGCCCTCGGTGGACCAATGAGCGCGGGCGATGCTGGGAGGTGGCGCCGGGGCGGGCGGGCCGCCTGGGGCCGCGGGCAGTGCGGGAATTTCGGACCGGGAGGAAGGAGCGGCGCCGGGCCCGCTCGCGCAGGAGGTACTTGGAGCCAGCGGCTGCCTCTGGGGTGCAGTTGTTTGGGTTTTTTTTTTTTAGGAGGCGAGTTTTGAGGCATTGTTTCGCATCCCCTTCCCCGTGCCGAGTGTCCCCGGCCCTTCTGGCGGATTGCGGGCGGGTTTCCCCGCTTCCCTCGCGGAGGAGGCCGGTGGTACCTTGTTCCTCCCCAGGGGTAGGGAAGGCGCCTTCCCTTGTCTCTCCTGGCCCAGCCCGTGGCGCCGGAGGCCTCTCCCTGGGCCGGCAGGGAGGGAGAGAACGGCGGAGGGTGGGGCAGAGCTCCCTCAGTTTCACCCTTGAGGTCTGGGGACCCCCCCTTTCCCCGCCTTCCCGGGCTGTGGGCTCTAAAGCTGCCTTCGGTGGCAGCGGCCTAAGTTGTTTTCCTTCGTGTTTGGTTATTTTTTTTTTTTTTTAAGCGCTAAGGCGAGGTGGAGGAGGCTGAGTAAAAGCTATGCTCTGTGCCACTTAGAGGTTCGTCACCTTCAGGATCATCCCGGTGTGCCATCACCTTGGCTGGGAGGCGTTCCTGACTTTTGTTTTAAAGTAAACTTTTTTTTTTAAATACAGGCCTACAGATCACAAAAATATGCGATTTTAGGTCCAGGAAAGGCTTGTTGTGTAAGAATTGGGCTAAGCTGGTTTCTGTCATTGTGGTTTTTCTTCACTTCCTATTTCTTGCTATTTAACTTCCTTGTTTATGACTTAAGCGGTTGCAGGCAGGGTGAACTGTGTTGTTCTCAATTTCTGCTTAAGCACTTTAAAGGCTTTTATTAATTTAAAGAGAATCCATGGGCCCTTTTTATGGCTGACAAAAATACAAAAGGTGTTGTGAAGCTTCCTGTAACTATTACTGTGTCAAAGGGTTTGAGCCTTCCTCTGTACGAATAAGCTGTCCCCTAAATTCTTGGGAATAACCCCCAAACGAGGTAGGATTCCTGATGAACTTCAGAGCTGTTGATTTTTATACAGTGTGCCAAATTATCAAAAATCCTTGAAGTGTCTCACTCACATGTATTAGGTATTTGCAGTCGGTATAGAGGTGAGGTGATTGGGAGTGACATGATTTGGTACCTTACAGTGCTCACTGTTTTTTATTGCAATAACTGAGTGATGTTTAGGATTTTCAGGAGAACCTTAAATAACCTTAAAATAACCTTAAAAGAAGGTAATGTATTTTGAGAAGGCAATTTTAAATTAGTAGCACAGTAATTACTCTTGTAAATGGCTGTTTCCTATGTCTGAACAAGCTGCATTCTGAAATATTGTCATCTTGGTTTGTTAAGCAAAAAAAGGAAAAAAGGTATTTCCTTGGTCCAATATGGTGCTGTTGTAATTACATGTTTCTCAATAACTGTGGTCCATCGATGGCATTTATTCATTTTGTCTAAAAAGACATTTTTTTTTGTATTTCTTGGGGGGAAAACCTTAGTGCCTCTTTCATGAGTGCCATTAATTGTCAGGTGTCTTAGTCGTCGGGAACTTAGATTGGGAGGTTTTCACAGACGTAACACAATGATAGACCAGTCGCAGAATGCCCAATTCATGCAAGAAAGTCTTTGTTCACGGTCTGCCTCACTTAGTGTGACAAATCACTGACATATCAGTTATTTTTTGTGAGACCTCTCCTATGAAACAGTTCTACAGTATTCAGAAATCTTAGTGTCATGTTCTTTTTTCCCCACTCCTTGAGCAAAAATTTAGTTTTGTTTTCTCCTTATCTTATTTTTTTTTTTTTTCAGGCAGACGTGGATTTCTTGCTTTGACTAATGAGCAGTTTTAATGATACATAGATTTCAAGTCATGCTGGAACTACCTGCTCATCTGGTAGCACAGGTCACCAGCATGCCTTCTCTGGGTTGACAGTGAAAATAGGTCTTACTGAGATAAACTGTAAACTGTAAAAATCACAATGTCCAGAAAATAAAAGAGGAAGATCAGGAAGAAACCAGTTTGTCTTGACACACAGCAGAAATACTTCCTTCAAAATAAATTTGTTTTGTATTCATTTCAGAGTTTTGTTGATAATGAATGGCAACAAGAATTGAGAAGTGGCTATTCATATTTATTCTAAGAGTTCAAGTATTGCTCAAGTAGCAACCATTGCAGACAACATTTGTAAAGATAACACCACTGATATGCAGACAATTTTGCATCGATAGTGCTATCTTAAGTACCGTGTATTCTGTTTCTTCCAAGATGTTTTATTAGGTAGAAGCCTTTCTAGTGATAAGAGGCTTTTGGAGAGACTTTAGACAAACAGACTTCTGTTATTCATACTTCTTAGTAAGAAAGTCTGTTTTGAGCACATTGTAGCGACATAAAATGCTGCTGTTTACAATCATGCACCTTGAAAATTGTCCTTGTCAGGCACCTTAGCTAAGTAGGGTCAGGTCTGACACTTGAATGATAGTACAGTACTTGACATCCATGGCACTGTTTCCAAGGACTTTAGCATGATTGCAGGAACTAATGAATTAAACTTCCCAATACCTGCGCATAGAAGATATTTCCTTTTGTTGGTAGGAAGAAGTATTGAGAGGAAAGTTTAAGATTTTTTTTTTTCTTTTTGGAGGGATGGTGGTGAATTTTTAAAGGGGATTTTAGGGAGAAGTAGATGACTTTATTCCAGTTGTGTACAGTAGACATTTCTATGTCGTGTTTGTTGGTACATAAGTTTCCTGACAAACCCCTCATGTTTACTGTATTATGAGTTGAAAAGCACATAGAAAGATAGAATTTGCACTAAGTATTAATCGTCTTTTTTCCTTTTTTTTTAGTTTTTTTTTTCTAGTTCTGTATTTTCATGTAGAAAATTTCTGCTGTGTCCAGGTGTCTTTGGTTTCAATTAACAGAAGATATTTGAATGGATTTATCCAAATAAATGTGAAAGCATGTGCAGCCATTGCTTAAATATTTCCTTGGATAACAGCTTTTTTGCAAGAGAGTGAGTGCTTAGTATTGTGCATGCTGCCCATTGCAAGCGATCAGTGTTTGGCACCTATGGCCTACTGATAGTTTGACCAACTTGTAAGTAGGCATGGTGCCATGTTAACAGATGGGTATGAATACAGACAGCCAAGAAACCATGTATGTGTATCTAGTGTATTTGTTAAGGGCAGAGTTCCCAGCTGGGGATGCTCAAACTTATGTCCATTTTGAATTTTTGCTTTTATGGATAAAGGGAAGTTGTCATTAACAATTTTTTTTTTAAATAAATACCTTCAGGCATACAGTTATTGACCATGTTAGACGAAATAAGTGGGGGTGTGGAAGAAGAGGAAAGCACCAGCTCTTCCTTTGATACTCTTGAGGAGCTATTTTAAGTAAATTTAATTCCCTTTTAAGTGAGGCTGCTATCAAGAGTCTCACTGTGAATGTCAAAGATGTGGAGTGTATCAATAGGTTTGTTTCACAGGCTTGCTAGCCTTAGTATAAGAAAGGCTACAATTTTTCTTTTATGGGCAGCAATCTGTCCAGCAGTCAAGCACCTAAGTGCGTTTGTCCAAGTCTTGCCCGAATTATTTGTAATGACTCAGAGATCAAGGGGATGCAGTCCTTCAAGCCCTCTGCATGATTCTTACATTGATAATAAGTTGTTTCTTAGCTTGAGGACAGTATGCTCATTTTGGATATGTTTTGGTATCTTTTAGATTGGCAGTGTGTGTGATCTTTACCCACATCTGAGTCACTGGGCAATGCTGCTGATTTTTGCACTTTTTTTTTCACCTTATCTGAGTCAGCCTTGGGGCTCCAGACTTCTGGTTTATTTTGTTACCACTTCTAAGAATTTCAGTCTGCCCTTTGTTTTAATCCATTTCCTGATTTGGATGTCGTGTGAAGCTGCTTAAGGTCTGCAGTGATCTTTTTGGCCTGCTCTTGTAAGTGATTTCAACACGTAGCCTTTTCTACCACTCTGTTCTTTCTGACACTTTTACACCGTTGCTTTCTCACTGGTATGGTCTTATCTGAGCTGGCTGGAATTGTCTTTGGTACCTGAAAGTCTCATTTTTCTCCTGTAGAAAATCTGGAGGAAGGATCTTCCTCCGAGACAGTCAACTATGTATCACCTTGAAGATTAAAAAAAAAGGAAAGATAAAGGGATGTAGAGAGGAGTTGCTTGAAGATAGTGTGGATAATGATGTGGGTAAAGCTAGTCTTAAAATTTATGTGTAAGATGTGTGTTGATTGTAGGGAAGAATGCTACTGTACAGAAGTGGAAATACGGAAAAGTAATGCAGAATTAAAACATCCTGTTTTGTAATAATGAGGAAGCTTGTGCAATGTAGGTATTGATAAATACCAATATCTTCCTGTGATGTGAGTATTTCATAAAAGTGCTTTGTTGAAGTTTCTCATTTAGATAAAAGCAAGATATTCAGTAGGTATTCAGATGTGGTTCTGTGACACAAAGATACTTCTCAGATAAACAAAGACTGAAAAAGAAGAACTTTGGCCTGGAATGGCACCTTCTTTTCTGCATTTATTCCTGTATTGAATGATTGTGGTGTCTGGAGACTGCTTGCTGCCAGAGTCCACTACTCTCTGACTAGGTTCTTTTAGCTGTTGTGTATAAAGGGTGTACTATTTAATATCAGTTTTACTTATTTGAAGATATTTGATGCTATGTGAGATTTCTGATTTAGGAGAATGATATAAAATATACTGGAAACAATATAATTGTGATACTTGGCAAAATACAGCAATTGCAATGCACAGTTCAGTCACAGTACTGATGTGATTCTCATTACTGGTCTCTGTAATATGTTCACTGTCACGATGCTGGTGTCCCCAGCCACTGGGAAGGAATATCTGGATTGCAACCAGTCCAAGCCCATTGTTCTTTCGAAGTTATTTTGCTAGTTACTTAGTTTTTGCATGCTTCTGTTGGACTCAGCCTCCTACTCACTGCACCCAAGCTGGCCTGGCAAATCTGGGGAGACATTTACACCTCCATTTGATCGACTTAACAATTCTGAGCTCCACTCAACTGTCGTTTAGCTGCTTTCCTAAAACAAAGGCCACCCACTGGCCCCTTTGTGTTGAGCTTCTGTGAGTTCCTTTGCATTATTGCCAGAAGTCCTTGGGTACATCGCCATCCTCTGTCTCCACGGAGTGTTTTATCCACTGTTAGGCTTCATTCTGTCACGTCCCATCTCGAGGGGTTTGGTCAATCACAGCTGCAGACTTGAGTATTAGTGGACAAAACAACATTTTCAGGCAGCTTGACAGTTATTCTTGCCTTTAGTAAGTAGAGAAGTGATTATGGGCTTCTCTCTTCAGATGCTAGTTGGGTGAAAGACATTGTTTGAGGAAGAAAATTTGCTGAAGATATCCAGTCAGAAAAGTTTTGTAGGAGGGAGAGTGCTTTTGGAACAGTTGTCACAGTTAATGCAGTTTTCTATTGGGGAAATTAGAAGAAATCCTAGAGGAACATTAGAAATGAAAGAGGAAACCTGATGCTAAATAACTGAGTTTGGCTTAGGGTTATTGTATTGAATAGCTAGACTAATAGGAAAAAGTTACTTTGCTATCCAGAAACTTCCCAAATTGTGTATTAATATTACTTCCTACTTCCAGCAAAATAATACAATCCCACCAGTCAGAATGGTATCTTTTAGAAAATAATTGTGACTTGTTTGTATGACATTTATCTGCATAAGGTAGAGGGAAAGATTAGTTTTTTGTAAAACAATTTATGGAGGCCTTTCATGTAAAGGGACCTAGTGCACTCTTTGCTGTGTCATGGCTGCATATGCAGTAATTTCTTTTAGTGCAGCAAAGTCTGACTCTACTAAAACCTCAAAACACTTACTTGCTTAAAATGAGGCCTGCCAAGAAGAACTTGGAGGTGATGGTGGATGAGAAGCTGTACGTGAGCCATCAAGCAGCTAAGGAAACCAATTGTATCCTGTGCTGCATCCAAAGCAGCAGGGCAAGGGAGGGGATTCTGTCCCTCTGCCCTGCTCTGGTGAGACTCCACCTGCAGTGCTGCATCCAGCTCTGGGGTCCTCAGCACAGGAAGGACATGGACCTGTTGGAGCAAGTCCAGAGGAGGGACACAAAGATGATTAGAGAGATTGAACATTTCTATTATGAGAGGCTGAGAAAATTGGGATTATCCAGCCTGGAGGAGAGAAGTCTCCAGGAGACCTTTCTGCAGCCTTTCAGTACTTGCAGGGGGCCTTTAAGAAGGATGGGGACAAACTTTTTAGCAGGACTTGTTGCAATGGGACAAGGGTTAATTGTTCTCAGCTGAGAAAGAGAAGGTTTAGAATAGATAGAAGTTAGAAATTTTTACAGTGAGGCTGGTGAAACAGTAGAACAGGTTGCCTAGGGAGGTGGTAGATGCCCCGTACCTGGAAACATTCACGTTCAGATTGGACAGGGCTCTGAGCAACTTGATCTGGTTTGAAGATGCCCCTGCTTATTGCAGAAGGACTAGATGACATTGAAAAGGTCCTTTGCAATTCACGCTATTATATGATTCTATTATTCTATTCTGCAGAAAGAGGCATGTTCTAGTGGGCTGTTATTTCTGGCAATATTGCTTATCTGAAACCTGCGGTTGTGAGAAGGCAACAGGAATACTTTCACACTTGGGATCTCAAAATAGGTAGTTATGTACTAATTTTTGTGATGACCTACTCAATGCTGCCCTGTAAACAATAACCAGACTTTCATTTTTTTTTCTTGCAGTTATATAGGAGGAAAAATAATTAACTCTTTGAATGACATTTTATTTTTTACAGTTAAGAGGAATTCCTCATATTGCTTCTGAAGACTTACAGTTTTTCAATAAGCAAGTTTAGCTCCAGGGGAATTGATGAGCTTTATTTCATAAGTTTACTTTTTTCTAAGTTTAGACCTGTGATTGGTTGTGATTGATTGAATATGATAGATTCTGAGATTTTTTTAGCATGTATTATACAAGGTCTTGTAATAGGTTTCTCTTGTGAAGATTTTTGCTGTCAAATCTTTTTGTGATGCCTGGAAAAATTAGTTGTTTCTCGGTTAGAATTCATGCCAATGAAACCGCTTACTGCATTTCTTTTCAAGTATCTTTGTAGTAATAAATCATAACTTAAACAACCCATTTTTTTTTTGTGTTTCTAACAGATTTCTATATAAAATAAGTGGGATCAATGTGCAACCTATTTTTTTTTATTTTTCCTTCCCTTCACTTTCTCTAGGGAAAATGCCAAATAATAAGAAAACTGCTGGAAAAAGAGCCCCTGCAAAGAGGAAACTTGCTGAAGTGTTTGGTCTGGGGGAGGTTCTAGCAGATACATCAAGAAAAGAATGGAAATTAGGTGCCCCTATAGGGCAGGGAGGCTTTGGACGCCTATACCTTGGTAAGTGTAGCTATCTTTGATAATGCTTTAAAATGGAGAGTGAGATGTTTATCTCTATTCAAAACAATGAAAAGTTGACCCTAAGTTAGAAATATAGAGTGTCTTCACGTGATCTTTTTTACTAGAACCTTACCTTGGGTCATGGTGTTGGAAAAAAATGACAGAAATAGACAAATGGTCGTTTTAAATACTAGTTTTATGCCTTTCCAGTAGTAGTTCATTCTTTTTAAAAATCAAAATCTTTATTACTTTTTAGCCATGGAAAGGTTTGTTTAGTATTTACTTAAATTTGAATTTTGGTCTGGCTGAAAGACTGGATTTTTGCATAAGTGTCTTTATGATGAATTCTGAACTGAAACTGTCAGTGCCTACTATCTGGAGGCTACTGGTCAGCCAGTATTTGGATTGGTTTTGACTTCGGTATTGCATTTACTTTCTCATTGCCTTGTGAACTTTTGGCATGCCATATACTTTTTTTAATGCAACCTATGCTAAAAACAAATCAAAGAGTTGAACTTTACAGTTTAAAGCCTCAGTTCAGGTCTTGTTTTGCAATACTGTTACAAGGGAAACTTCTTGAAGTGAATAGTGTTCCATACTTAGTATTTCTTTTACTTGGACAGATGAACCGCTAAGAGAGGTCTTGAGACTTTTCTGCTTGATTGCCCCTAGCCATTTTTCAAACAGTTTTGAAGGGATGAAAGTTAATATGATCATTATAATATGGTCTTCTTCATCTTGGAGAAAAGGTTGCACTGGATTCATACTGAGTTGGAAAACAGGAAAAAAATCTGTCCTGCTTTTGAAATGAACAGACTGCAGCATAAGTGGGTTAAGGAAAAAAACAGGACCAGTGAGTGGCTTTTTGCCAGAGGAGCTTTCAACTACTTACTCAGCCTTGCTCAATGAGCTACTAAATTTACTGGAGTTCCAACTCACTCGAATTCCTGCTTTGTTGAAGCCAAAGCTTGCTCTCTGCTTCCCCATCTTTTGCACAAAGCTGTGACCCTGACTGTTCCTGTACTTTGCGCTTGCCTGACTTGTTCTTCATGTCTTCTCTCACAAATACCAACAACTTAGTAGCAACAGTCACTTTTGGATGTGTGACATGGCAACATGAAATTTATTTTTCTTCTTTATGTCCACCAGTGTGTATGTTTGTAACAGTCCTAGAAAGCAAAGAAATACTATTGAGTAGGAAAAAGTTACTGGATAATAAAAAAGAACTCCTTCGTTTAGTAAACTGCCTGTACCCCTCAAACTGAAGGGAGAATGCAAGAATGCAATACCCATATACAGTAACCTTCACATATTGAATGATTTTCTTACCAAAGGCTAAGGTACTGGTCTGTATTCTTGTCAGTACTAAATTACTTTGTTGTATGTTTATCCATCCTGTAGCAAGTGAGTGTATGCTTTGTGACAGTTTCCTCTCCTACTACTAATAAAAGCTTCCTTTTTAACAGCTGATGTTAATTCTTCAAAGGCGGTTGGCAGTGATGCCCCTTATGTTGCAAAAGTGGTAAGCGAGCATTTGAATCTTTACTCCACAACTTGAAAATATTTGTTCTAGAATAGAATGTGTAATTTAAAGCATCTTCTGAAAATAATGCAGTTGCAAAGTACTGTTTAAAATAAAAGTGTGAGGATACAGAGGAATGCTGCTGAGAGTTGGGACTCCTGTGTATGAGGAACGTCGTTATGGAACATCAGTGGAATTGAAAAAGATTCATGAGATGGATCAGATTCTCTTTCATTTGCTTCCTATAAACAGCACAGATGTTCAAATGGATGAAATCTGTCCAGCTTTTGGAGAATTTCTGTGATTCAGCAGTGAGTCTCTGTGAGCTGTTGCTCACCACTGGATGTTGGTAAACTGACAGATGGTTCGTGACTAGAAACAGCAAAACTTTGATTCCTGAGGTCTCCACGAAGTCCTTTAAATGTTTTTTTCATAAACCACATAAGTGTTCTAATTTCTATTGAATTAAAATAGCACTGACACAATTTTTTTAATCTAATGATTAGAGAGAAGAAAAAGCATTTTTGATAGCTCATTTTTAGCCCATTGTAGCAAATCAGCAAATTCTTTTTATTACTTGAAATTTTCTTATGGCTTTAGTCTAAAAAAAGAGTTATTTACTTGGATTTGGCTATTTCTCTTCCTAAGGTATAAAGTATTTTTTCTTAAATTTTGCCAGAGTATTTTGTATAGATCTGGTAAGATCTTGCAAAGTCTTATTAAAAAAACAGGGAATATGGGAATAGCCATAGGCCATCTAGACCCTTCATTATCTTGGTGGCACTTCTGTTCCTGCAATAAAAGTAAATGCCAGAAAACTGTACAAGAACTTCACAGCGTAAAGGATTAGTTTTTCAGTGCAGTTCAGAACTTCACTGTTTTAACATTTTATTTATTAAACTATATGATGATACTAAAATGCCTTGCTGCAGTAGCTGGCCGCTTTGTATATATGTTAGTGCTTTTAACATTTGTTCCTGAAACTGTAAGGTTAGGTTAAATTAGAGTAAAATACATTAGTATGTGCCTTTAATCTTGGTATTTACATCTGCTGACTAAAGGGAAATTCTAGAATACTGGTTTTGATACTATTCCACCCAAGGTACAGTTTGTGATGACCCTCTCTCCGAAATGTTGTCTCGTGCTGAAAAAAGCAGTGCTTGCTATGCAAATGTCAGACTGCCACACTTTGAACATCAGCCTGCTGCTGCTGCCTTAGATGTTTGTGGGCAGAAATTCCATGCAGACAGGAGCCCCAGCCTGCAGTTGTGTGGTGGCAACCTGCATTCGTATATTCAGCCTGTACTGTCGAGAGTGAGGTGTCCATCGTGCAGGAGCTGTGGCCTGTTTTAGAGGCAGATAATTGAGACATCAAGACCCTCAACAGTGGTTTGTCTGTGAGAGGCAGTGGCTTCTAATTTGAGTGAGAGTTTGGAGTGATCAGGAAGCAGAGTGCCATTTAACTTTCGTGGAAGAATCTGGTTTGACTTGCCAGGAAAATCATCAGATATTCATTACTTTATGCTTTGTGTAATTGCTATCCCCCTCTTTTCCTGGGTTTGAAACCTGTCCATCTGCTTCTCGCCACTTTGGGCTCTGAATATAAGGGTTTCCCCAACTTTTGGGTTGCTCCTATGCTAGATTCAGTTTGTTGCAGCATTTTGTAAATACCTCCATTGCTAATATCTCAGATGACTACTCACTTTTAATTTGACTTTCATAATTTTGTCTTTATGGCAATAAAGAGTAGCCCCAGTCTTTGTGCTAGCCTCACAAATGACCCGTAACATATTATGCCTCTACAGTCTGGTATAACACAACTAAGGATAAGAGCCCATTTTCTGATGCCTGGGTGGTTGCTAGTTTTTCCATCAGCTGAAGCAAAGTGGTTAACAGCTTTGAACAATTATTAGTGTTTAACAAAATATGTGCTTCTATAGTAATGTTCTTCAAATTAAGCTATTAAAGCAGGATGGAAATTGGCTTAGTCTTTGACATATCCTCATAGTATTGATGTCTGAGCAGTATGAAATGAATCACAGTTTTTATTAAAAAAAGAAATGCTTTTTAACATGTGGGCCTTTAAGATGTCATTCAGGAGTGGATGCAGGGTTTAATTACACTTCATTATATTGCTGACTGAAAAATACAGAATTCTTAAAACGCTACTTGAAATTTGTTGGGTTTTGACTTGTACTCTGTAATCTTTCATTGTGTTATCTTTTTCAATAAGACTTTAATTTCAGTTTTATAAAACATGTATTTAGAATGACCCTGGGCATAAAGCTGTAGAAATTTGTGTTTGCACTCCTTCTGGACTATTACGGCAAATATTGGACATTGTGTAAGCTTTTTTAGTATCACAAATGATGTTTTTTTAGCATCATTTTAGCGTCACACATTTATTTATCTGTAGGTAGTATTAATGGTATTGTGGGAAAACACCTTCACAGTCAACATTAAGATCTGGTTTATGGTTAAATCATTTATCTATTCTCCAGTTATGAAAAGGTAGGAGATTTTTCTTTCTGACCAGAGAAAGATACATCTCTTTTTCAGCACTGAGACATACCTTTTTGAGGAATAATTTATTTGTAGATAAATATTGTAAGAATTTTTAGCACGTACTTTTTTTGCTGTATTTTAGTTGGAAAACAACATTGTTCAAACCTGTGTAAATTAAATGAAAATATAAGAATTTATATTTTAATAAGTTAGGGTATTGATAGATTATGCTACACAGGATCATGTGAATAGGTCACGTAATGTGTGTTCAAGATAACTGTGATACAAGAATTCATCTATTTAGTCCTTCTCCTCTGCATGTATAATCTCTGTATTGCTAATTTGTAGTCCATTGTGGATAAATAAACTAACTGTGAAAGTAAATGTGCAGTTAACCAAAGTTTGTGTGTGTTGATCAGTTGGTCTGTCTTTGGTTTTGTTATTTTTTTCTGGTTCCTCCTCACAAGAAGAGGCCAGAAAGCTGTCTTGGCTCCAGTTTATCAGGGCAGTGCTGCTGAGAAAGTGAGGTGGAGATAGGCAGTAGCTTTGTAATCAAGTGTCCAGGCCTAAGAGTGGTGCCCAGCTGGTGGTGTCTGCTTCCCAGCGGGTCCCCTGTTCCAGCCGTGCCTCCGAGCCCGCACAGCAGAGCGCGGCAGCGCCCGCGGTCAGGGGTGCGCTTGAGCTCTGCATTGCTCTGGTGAGATTGAACAGCAGTGAGCCTCTCTTAGCTCAGTGCTACAGTCTGGCCTTCAGCAATTTGCTGGATCATTACATCTGCGTTTAAAAGTTAAAATTAAACACATTAAAGATTGATGTGAATCTAATGTCATGTGATTGTATTATTCCTGAGTTTCCTTGCCAGTAATTGCATACATTTTGTTATTTTTTTAAGTGTAGGATATTCCAAAACAGGTATTTTCACAGAGATAGAATGAATTTAGATATATATATATGAGTAACTAGACAAAAATATATTGCTTAAGCTCATCTCAAAATCAATCACGCATAAATTACAAGAATTGATAACATTTTATTTTCTTTTTTCTTTACCAAGTTCTGGAAATGTAGAGTCAAGATACTTGCTCATCTGGTGTTCTTGCAGTATTTCAAAGCTTTGGTGTTTTCATAGGAATTTCTCTCTTGGACTTTACTTGTAATACACGGTTCCCATAGATTTGTCCCTTGAAAATAGAACTGAAATGTATTAAATACAAGGTAGACTCTGAAATCTACATAGGTGTAGTTCTTATCATTTAGAGAAATTTTGAAGTCGTCTGTTATTTTTATCTTGGTCAGCTATGGTTATCTTGTATGAAAGGACCAAAATGCCCTATGTTCTACAAGAATTTAACTTGTTAAGATTTTTTCATTGAATCATTTCAGGTGTTATTTTAAGATCACTAAAGGCTACTACAACTGATGCAATCCAGCTGAAATCTGGAATATCTGGGATAACGTTGTTTAATGTTCTCTGCTAAACTTCTGCCAAGAATTGTTAATATTTCTATACATTTCAGTTAACTTCTTATTCTTTAGTCTTTTGTTATGGGGCAGTATTCTCTGATACCCTTAATGTCAAGCCATTTATAATAAAAATAGCTTTTAGAGCTAAATTTCTTTTATAAAAAGAAGATATTCTATTGGGTTTATCAGCATCAGGGAGAGCATTTGAGGGAGAATGTGTTTACATAAAATGTATGTTACATTTTGTGAACTTTTAATAATTATTAGGCATTTACGCAGCAGTTTTTAACAAATTTTAAATTGTCTTAAAGGAACCCAGCCAGAATGGACCTCTTTTTACTGAGTTAAAGTTCTACATGCGAGCTGCTAAGCCAGATGAAAGTAAGCAGTCTATTAAAATGTTTTTAATGAACTGCAAGCATTTAGCAAAATAGAGCCTGTAGAAGTAAGATTGAACTTTGAGAATCTCTTTAGGTTATTTTCAAAATGATTTTTGAATTATTGAAATCTAATTCATATATATAGTAAATTAGAGGGTTTTGTTAAGAAGTTCTTTGTAGTTCTGTTGGTGGTATTGTCTAAATTTAAACTTGAGTTGCATCTCTGTCCCTACAATGGATATGTGACTAACTTTACCATATACTTTGCATACACATTTCCATGAAAGAAGCAGCTCACAGGTGCGCAGAAACAGTGAGTGATGTGACTACTCCCTTTTTATGTAAGTCTCTACTCATGCAAATTCATGAACTTTATTTGTATTTTCAGTTCAGAAGTGGACTAAGTCCCATAAACTGAAATATTTAGGTGTACCAAGATATTGGGGTTCTGGCTTGCATGAAAGAAATGGAAACAGGTGAATATATCTTTTATTGACATATGTTGGAATTTATTTCATCCACAACCATTCTCTCTTTTAGCCTAAATTACTTTATAAGGTTTATTTTCCATTTATCTTAATGTTGTTCACTTCTGCTACAAATGTTCATGTTCATGGTACGGTGTGTTTAGGAACTATTATAATAGATACATTTTATCTGTATTC
Organism: Eulacestoma nigropectus; assembly: GCA_013397775.1. Classification (NCBI taxonomy): domain Eukaryota; kingdom Metazoa; phylum Chordata; class Aves; order Passeriformes; genus Eulacestoma; species Eulacestoma nigropectus. Next base: position 3,235,709 of record VZTE01003815.1, on the reverse strand, counting down.
TGTTTGTTACTCCTATTTGTGTTTGTTACAATCTTTATAATTTTTGTGAACATTGCTGTAATACAATGCTATTTATGTATATGTGATTTAGAAGCTTTTTATATTTTAATTCAAGTCAATTTCTAATGTACAAGTCTTGGAATAATATGACTACCTTCAAAGTTTTTCTTGTTGTGTGCACTTAAAGAGTATTTTCACTCACAAATATTAAGGACTTAGTGTTCACTCAAACCTGTTCTGTTTTCCCTAGGGATAGGGCTTTTTTTTTGCTTAATCTGTGAGCTAGAATAATTACTAGTCCCATGTTAAATTTGTTTTAAGTCTAGGGATAGTTTTTAGTAGTATTCCATGCCAGGAAAGGTTTTTGTTACTTGGTCTTTAATGTTAATGCCTGTTTATGTCCTTGTTTCCTAGTGGCTGTTCTCCAAACAGCTGTGCTGCAAAGGAGTTTTAGTAATTCTCTGGCAGCTTGCAGTAGGTCAGGCTTCTTTGTGTGGCTGACTGCATGGGGCAGTCGGTGTGAATGCCTTAGTCTGTCAGAAGTATCAGTGTTTCAGTAGGTCCTCAACTGTGAAACTAACCTAATGTAAAAACAACATTCATTTTCAGAGGCAAAAGTAAATACAGCATTTTTTTATCCCACAAATAAAAGTGACTTTGCATTCAGTGTTTAGTGCATGAATTTCTTTAATATAGCCACTATGAACTCTTAGAGTTCTAGAACCAGTTTGTCTATAGCAATGAATATCAGAACACCTTTGGCAAGTGAGAGGTTTTTGTTGTTAACAGTAAGTCAAAAAAAGTTTGCAGTAGATTTCAGTGAAGGAACATTGTAAGTGAACATGTTAAGTCATTTATAAAAACTAAGAAATGTATTTTTGTAAGTAGATGATGCTTGGTTTTCCCTATAGTGAGTTACGATAGGGATGTTTTCCTCTGTGAGTACTTGTTATTTTGTTGCATAACTATAATAAGGAGCAGTTCTTTGGATGGATGAGCGTTTCAGTAGCTGATATAAAAGAGGTAAGAATTGATGTACAGCATTAAAAAAAGTCAAGTATTTTCCACAGTTACTTTTGAGAGAGACTTAATCACTAGTTAGTACAGTTAACACAGATAAAATAATTTGCTACGTACAATTCAGAGAGACTTCTGTTTTTTTAGTGTTTTTTTGTTTTTTTGGTTTTTTTTCGTCCTTGAATTTAGCTATCGATTTATGATAATGGACCGATTTGGCAGAGATCTTCAGAAGATATATGAAGAGAATGCAAAGCAATTTCGTCATAAAACTGTACTACAATTAGGCCTGAGAATAGTAAGTTTAAAAAATACATTTTATTTTCTCAATCTGTCTTCCCTGTGTAAGTCTCTCAGTTCAGTCCCACTTTTGTGCAGAGTCCAGGTCCTCTGGTGGGCGGACCTCGGTACTGCATTTACATGACTTTTGTTTTGTTAGCTTGATATTCTGGAATATGTCCATGAGCATGAATATGTGCATGGAGACATCAAGGCCGCAAACCTCCTTCTGAGTTACAAGAACCCTAATCAGGTATTTTTAATGCATTTTACTCCTCATGTTTTAAACCTTCTATTTGACAACAATGAAAGTGTTTTGCACCTGTGAAATCTAGCAGAAACGCATTTTTAAGAATGTATATGGTAACATTATTTCTGCTTGACATTTATATCTAGTTAATATTCTGTGATTTTTTTAATGCATTTTGCTGGACAGTTATCAATTGACTATTTGGCCTAAATAGTATTCTAGAGAAATTCTTGAGATTAAAAAAAAATTGACTCACAAATAGGTATTTGCAGGTGGAAGCCTAAAATTATATAGCACACTGGTAAATTATGTTTGCCTGTCTGCATTGTTACCTCATTGCTTTGTTCAAGAAATCCATCAGATAAGTGTTCTGTTACTTGGAAAAATTGGTCTTTAAAGTGTTGATTGTTCCACTTGATTTACAGAAGTCTTTCATTTTTCTGCTTTTTTAACTCTCTTTATCATTCAAACAATGCATATTAAGAGTTTCAGAATTATGTATACGTTCTTGCCCAAAATGTTTTAGCTTGTGAAAGATATAAAATAATTTCAGTTCTCTTAAAGTAACTGTTTTTAGTGAGTAGTAGTAGTAGTATGTAGTATTCTTCAGATGGGTCAACTGACTTTAAAGAGGGTAGCACAGTGAGTGTATTTATAACTCTATGGACATTACTTCTTTTTTTGCTTGTTAGTTGTTTTGGTTTGTTTTTTTTTTTTCCCTCTTTTTTTTTTCCCCTTCGTTTTTTTTTTTTCCCCTCTCGTTTTTTTTTTTTTTTTTTAATTTAATTTTACTGGTAATAAGTATTGTACTGTACTTGCCTTCTGTAGCAGCAAGAAATGACTTCCAGATCAGACTGCTTTATGGAAAACAATAAAACCTATCTGACATATTGTTTTCAAATCATATATGTTAAGATTAATAAAGTACGGAGAATCATTAAAATCTGAGCAACTCACAATTCTTAATACTTTCAAGAAAGTTAGGAGAATGGTTGGGAGTTGCATTTATCATTTGCCTAGTTTTTGTATTTATAGTTGTTTAACCTTAGAATTCTTTGTGGAAATTACTAGGTGTACTTGGTGGATTACGGACTTGCCTACCGATACTGTCCTGAAGGAGTTCACAAAGTATATAAAGAAGATCCTAAAAGGTGCCATGATGGAACTATTGAATATACCAGTATTGATGCGCACAAGGGTGTAGGTAAGGATTTAAAACTCAGCAACAGGCATTTGTGTATCCTTTTTTATAAATAAGACTTTACAAAACTCAGTGCAGCAAATAAACAAACCATGTTTCTGATTCTGAAAAAGTGTTTTTCCTTTTTTTTTATTATTCTTTATGTGCTATGCTGATATTTTTCTTTTTTTCCATTTACTAACTTTTATTAATTGTATTTTTAATGTAACTTTCTTAACTAGAGCTCCTTAATTTATAAAGACTGTTAAGAGGTTCAGCATGTTGCTTCATATTAACCAAGTAGAAATGGAATACTGCTTGTGAGATCTTGATAGAAAAATAGGTCCTGGTTTTAGGAGAAAAATAGTTGCTGTTATCAATGTGAAAATATTCTTTATTTTAACTCAATAAACTTTATTTAATTAATTAATTATGCCTATAGTCACTGAACATCAAAACGCAAAAAGTGAGAAAAGGTTGAATATGGAAAGGACAAGTCTATATCTGATTAATCATTGAGGATTTGTAGTGAATATCAACTTCATTTTCTTAATTCTTACATTTTGCCTTATTAGCATAAGAGTGTGTTCTGCAAAAATAACAGTTGTTGAAAATGATTATTTGCTTGAGAATACTTAAAGCTGAACGTAGCTAAAGATGACTTTAAATCTGCCGATTTATACTTCTAGTGTAGTCTGTGGTCCATGTATGTGTGGATTGTTTTGATGGTGGTTTTTTTGTGGTTGCTTATTTCTGGATGGGTTTTTTTTGTGAAAGCTTAGGGATATGATCTCATACTGTCCTCTGTTCAGTTTTCAGGCCACATAAAATAGTTCAGCATTCTGGAATATTTTTTGGGGAGTTGGGCTTTCAGCACTTCTACCTTGTTATAGAAGAAGGGAAGTAAAAACTATTTTGAACAGAAAGTCAATCACTTCACTAACTTGTTCTATTTTTTCCACAACCTGAGTACTTAAAAAGCTTCCCAAATTGGGATAACTGCAGCATGTCATGTCTTTGAATAGGAGAGATTGATAAAGGACTTGAAAATGAAGTTATCCTTCCAGATGTAGGAACAATATTTTTTCCTTCCTAGCTTTCATGCTAAAATAAAGATATAAGTAACAGATACTGTAGTGTTACATTGTTAGCATTGTCTTAACATATTTATAAATTTTTGCTGTTGTTCAACTCTGTGTGCTTTATTAGCTGATGTTATGGTTGGTTTATTCATGTGTGTATTTATATTTAGCACCATCGAGACGTGGTGATCTGGAGATCTTGGGTTACTGTATGATTCATTGGCTTAGTGGCCATCTACCATGGGAAGATAATTTGAAAGATCCAAATTTTGTCAGAGACTCAAAAATCAGGTGAGAAACGTGTTTTCTCTCTTTTGAAAATGAAAATGTCTTTCTGTAGAAATGCTTTGTACTTTCAGTATGTTCCCTCTCGGTGAGTAGCTATTGTTTTGTATACTCCCCATTTTCCCTTTGTGTCTCATCTATCCTTGACTTGTAATTAAACTTCGCTTGTACTGTTCTGCTGTCTTCTTTTGCGTATGTGAGATGTTTATTTTTCCACTGCAGTATTGTCACTTTAGAATTGCCGTGGTGAAGCCAAAAGCACTCTTAGCAGGATGCAGGTGACCGTCAGTCATGCTTTACAGGAAGAGAAGTGTGGAGTATGAGTCCCTTTAACACCATGCACTGATGCATGTGGCAGAAATGAAGGCTAAAGGGGAATCTTAAATGTCTTTGAGCATCATTCCAGCTAGAGCACAACCATTATGGGATTTTAAAATTATTTTTCATTTTGTCCCTCAGCCTCAATGTTAACATGCCTTTCCCTCAGCCCAGATCAACCCTCTCTTGTCAGATATTTAATATGAAGAGAGCTGTCCCAGCACCGCAGTTTCTATCTCATTAACAAGTGTTTGTTATTTGGCTTCCTTAGCATTGGTATGTGAGGGTTTAAAATGGACCAGTTCTTCAGTCTTCGACTTGCTTTTATAGGAATCAACAACTGTTTCAGGTAGCCCATCTGGCATTCATCAGGTTCTCAAATGTGCTGCACACCTACAAATGGCCATACTAAGTCATACCAGAGGTTTATGTAGTAGTGTTTTTTGTATCTGACAGTGGCCCAGACTGGGTATTTAAATAGTTTATCAGAACAGGACAAGATTGAAAATTCAAAAGAAATAATAGTTTTGACTAATTTTGTTTTTCAGATGTAGAGATAATATTTCCATTTTGATGGACGAATGCTTTCCTGGGAAAAATAAACCAGGTAAGAGGAGCTATTTTAAAATACTTGTTTACTGAGCTTTGTACCTATTTTAATTCTTCCTTTCAATCAGGAACAACAAAGTGACATGAATTAAATTGTTGCTTAAGAGAAGTTTAGGCTCTTCCTTTTGACTGCAGCTATATGCACTACAGACACTGTGTTGCTTCTGGTTAAGGATAGTACTAATTTCAAACATGAGATGTGTAAATTGATTTTTCACAACTGAATTTTAGATATGGAAATTTAATAAGTAATGCAAACTTGAAGTATAGGTTGTTCCTGTTTGGCAGAGGTGATTTGCTGAGTACATTATTAATTTTTTTTAACTGACTCTATTAGAAATACCCTTTCTTGGGATCTTAATATTTGTTATTTCCAGCTATTTCTGGTGATCAGAAGAATTTTCTCTGTCAATTGTGACTTGTCTGTTTTTTCAGTGGTCTTATGTTTCATGTATTATGTAGTATATGTTTCAGTCTTGAACTGATGAAGTTCTGAGATAACACTGAATTTCCTTTTCAACATTTTTAAATACAGGCATAAGAAATACCATGTAAATAAGCATTCATTGGTGAAGATTAGCCTATTACTTTTTTTTTACAACTGACTGTTTTCTTCATTGCAATAAACATGTAAAAAACAGTGATGCTGTCATCACTGGGTAATGAACCTTGGTATAATTTTTTTCTAAAATGTATTGTAGTAAAAACATAATTATTATGAGTTTATAAATAACCATTTCAAAAATAGCATAACTAGTGCATGCATAATTTCTGCCTCTTTTGTAGTAAAAGTGAATGATTAAAATGTTTTCAAATAGAAATTAATTGGAGGTGCCATTTCTTTAGATGAAATAGCCAAATATATGGAAAAGGTGAAGCTGCTGAGCTATGAAGAGAAACCTGTTTATCAGCATTTCCGAGAAATACTTCTGCAAGGTCTCAAGGCCATTGGACAAAAAGATGATGGCGTGCTTGACTTTGGCTTGGCGGAGAATGGAGACTTTCAAAGAAATGCCATGCAAAAGGTTTTACTCTAAAAATTCATGTCAGCTTTTATTGCATTTTGTTGAGCTAAGTAAGAGTTAGTGGTGTTGAAAGTCGGTGCCATAATTTCATCCAGTAACAAGTAATTAAATAGTGAAATGTTTAAGTCCTAGTTGCACACATTATTTCTCTAATTCAACTTCACTAATTGTTAATAGAACTTAATATAGAATGATGTTTATAGAGGTACTTTCATAGTAGATAGTACCTTGGATAACAAAATTTGTATTCCTGTTATATAATGACATTTGAACAGATGAACATTTGGTTAATTTACTTATTTCTCTGAATTGGTAAAACTCCAGATGGATCGAAGTACATGTAAGGTAAGATTTTGTTTTTGTTTCATATTAGTTTCCTTTCCATGACTAGTTCAAAACTTAGTTTTAAGTATACATCTTTATGCCAAGTATTTGATTCTGGAATTCATATATTGATTTCACTGTGATCTGTTATTTTTGGGTCTTAACTGTATTGGTAGGCTAGAGGTATTTTTTTCCTTGCATTTAAGAAGCCTTAAACTCTGGATTTGAGTTCCTGTTTGAATATGGCAGTAAGAACTTTTTAAGCTTTAGGGAAGGTGTATGTTAAAACAGCTTATAACCATAGAAAAGTAGTCACATAATGGGACAGTAATTATTATCTTGTACTTCAAACTGCATTTATTACTACTTTGTTTACATTTGTTAATAGCAGGTGGGCAGTTTATTGGTTCCTTTAGCATGAGCCGGGGAACTGAGAATTGTAATACCGGGTTATAGTCCAAGTATGTTGCTTGCTTACTGACATGATCAACAGCATGTTAAAGATGGAGAAATAGCAGGAAAGAAAAAAAATTGTAGGATTCAAAAGTCTTCTGAAGATATATATCCAGCTTTTCTTAGTTCTTTTTGTCCATTAAATAGTATTTTGGCTAAAATCATACAGTTGTGATCTCTATACTAATATTTTCTGCTGAACTGAGTGTAAAGGTCTCTCCAAAAGGAGAGTTTGATAACACAAGTTGTGTTCCCCTTATGGTTTGATATGGCTTGAGACCTGTATTTTGGGGAAAGAAATAATCTGTTTTTAATGGTTGGCTGGTTTCTTTGGTGAATAAGTTGGCCTGCTGCAGAGCCAACATCTGTGACCTATAATGTCCTTGTCCAGCAGAGATGTCTGGCACACATTTTCAATGGAATACAAACTTCAAAAATGTTATTTTTTTAGCCTATATCAGTCAAGACCATTCCCAAAGGGTGGGATAATACTTTTCCATAGGTTCTTACCTCGTGACATCAAACAGAAGTCAGCCTTTTCATTGGGTTTCTTTTTATATACTTTGAGAACCATATGTATGGTTAGCTTGCTCAGTTCTCACAAATATGTTCAAGCACTTAGATAAAAAAGGGAGTGCTACCACTCTGCTTGAGTAAGCGTTTTCAGCTGTCTGCTTCATATTTCAGTGGACTTGATGCTACTTCATGCCAGCTACTGCTGGAGTGTCTGGACAGAATAAGATTGATGGACATCAGGTTAACATAACCCTCTTGCTTTTGACTAAACACCAGGACAGATGACTCTTTCTTCTATGCTGGATTTTGTAGGCCTTGTAGCAGCTGCAGGATAGGCTAGGGTAGAAGATGATTTAGTGTTTTAAAGATAAGCTCCAAATTCCAAACTTTGTTAAATCTGCTCTCCATAAAGATAATTTGCCATTGATCGGTAGCATTTTGCCTCTGAAAGCCAGGATCACATGATGAATTTTGTTTGGCATGCTTAATGCCTAATTTGAAAAAGAAAAATGCAGTCTGGCATCCATCCTTGAGAAGATTGTGACCTTTAACACAAAATATCTATGATGTTTTGGCTCTACTGATCTTTTAATCACAACAGATCTTAACACACCTATTCTTCATTTCTTTTGGTGCAATCTACCATAATATTTTCTTAAAAAATGTTATTTGACATTCTGAAGCTAGGCTGTTTGATAGCTAGGAGATAATATTTCTAGCTTCTGTGTAAATACATTCTTAGAATGTAAGATTCTCCTGTGCTGTCAGCTAATTACACCATGGTGGGCATTATATGTTACATATAAGCCTGGTTGTTCTGGAATCTCAGTCATCCTCCAGTATTGGTATCTGGGTAAGAGTCACAGATGTCTGCTATATTAAAAGTTAGCATTTTATTTTCTATATCATGGCTCAGGTTTCCCCAGATGTATAAGTAAACGAAATACAGTCCACAGCTGTGCTTGAGCTTTTTTTTTTTTCTGTATAGTAAACACATGTTGGTTTGTGAGTGTGGTATTCTGTAGTAGTTTTAGCGAAGCAAGAAGCTACTAGTACCACGTGTTGAAGGAAGTATTTCAACCTCTTGGCTAAATTATTTAGAGCAAGGACCACATCTTACTGTTCAGTGCTGAAGAGTTGCTGGGAAATATTGGGAGTAAAGTAGCCTGAAAAAATACAGATCTTAGTGATTTGTGGTTCCTTCTAATGTTCAGGTTCAGATGTGCAGGTGTTGCTTTTGTCAGATGAATGCTGCCTGATTTCTACTGCTGTGTAATTCACCTGCATCAAGATTAAGAAACCACCTTTTATTAAATAAGCTTGGAAATAAGATAAATGTATTTTGCTTTTGTGTAACATGTATTGAATATCTGTTTTTCTGATGAGAGTATAAAATGTTTCCTAGTGCAATTGGGAGGAATGCATTATCTCTCATATAGAAGCAGTACAGCGCTGAAATAGTCCTCTTTAATTTTGGTCAGAATGAACAAAAGTGTCTGTGTTTATTCCTGCCTAATGCATCACAAATCTGCTGACATGCTAACCTTGGAGTCTTGGCTGGCGGTAATCAGGCCTGTGCACCGGCAGGAAAGATGTACCTAATGCACTCCATCAGTGCAGTTTGCATATGGAAGTTCTCACAGGGGAGCTGCCCTGTGCCAGCTGAGGGTTACCTGCCCACTGCAGTTATTGTATGTAATTATCGAACCAATCTGTTCAGCCCAGCAGGGTTTAGATGGTAATCATGAAGCAACACTTTGGAAAGGGAAGATGTAATGCACTCTCCCCTTCTCTCGTGAGCTGTGTGAAGTTGTAGCCACTTTTAAAGCTGTATTAGTAAAGCTCTAGTCTCACACAATTAGAAAATAAAAAAATAAAGAAAAAGAAAAGATAAAACTCCTCTAGTGTTCAATGCTTTTCATATATGCTTGATGCAGGTCAGTTCATCCTTTGCAAAAATCATGGCTTAAAACAATAATTTTCCATAACCACTTCAGGAATACTTTGGAATAGTAAGATTAATTGTAATACACAGATAGTAAGAGTTCTATCCATTTAGAGGTTTTAAGATAATGTACCTTGAATACAGTTCAGATTTCCAAAATACCTCTCTTTGGAACAGAACCCATCGTTGCTATTAAAAAAAAGTACTGTCAGTGGGTATTAGCTACTTTTAAGCTGTGCAAAGAAAGCCTTAAGAAGCAAGAATCCAGATAAACTTGAATTTAATGTGGTGTAATTGCTTTAGAGAAAGCCAATTAATAGGAGCTTAGGATAAAATGTTTTTATGTGTTCTTTAAGTTTTTCAGATTGCTCCTTTTGTGACAGTTATTCAATGTAAGTTAAAAAACATCCCAGATTAGGATCACAAAACCTCATGTTTTCATACATTAAAATTTCAACTCCTAAAGTGATCTGCAGATTGGGGAACTGCTGTTTTAAATTGTGTATGGCTTAGTACTAGTATTCTTGTTTTAATACAGGAATAAATTTTCTCTATGACTGGAGACATTTTATATTATAATATCCTCACGAGGTATTCCCTTATTTTATATTTTCTACTTTGTGTATTCTTTCCTGCTCTTGAGTAATTGCTATTATTTTTTTAATTTTTTTTTTTTTTTCTTCAGAAAAGGAGAAAGGCAGCAGCTGCAGCCAGTGAGGGCACTGAGGCGGAAATGGAAGATACAGGAAGTCCAAAAAAAAAGAAAGCTGCTACTTCTAGTAAGTCAAAAGATTGTTCTGACAGTCACATGTACTGGTTTGGCAGGATACCTTGACTAAAGTCCAGACCCCCACTCAGCCACTTGCTCCCCTCCTCAGTGGGACAGTAGGAGAAAATAGGATGAGAAAACCCATGAATTAAAACAAAGATGAGGAAATTTATTACTGTTCACTGTTTTGGGCAAACCAGACTCAACTTGGGGAAAATAAATGTAATATATTGCAAATTTAAAATAAATTTGGATAGTGACAAACATTAAAACAACACCTTCCCTTCCCCTTCTCCCAAGCCCAACCTAACTACTTCACCCTAAACTCCTCTACCACTCTCCTTGTTCGGTGCGGGGGTCCTGGGAGGGAAGTGCGCTGTGGTCTGTGCTGCTCCTTCATCATTACATTTTCCCCCTGCTCCAGTGTGGGCTCTCTCTTTTGGGCTGCCATCTTTCAGGGAGAATAAAAAAGTGGCCCAGTTTTTTCAGTAAATACCCATTTTCTCCAGGTTGGGCTCTCACATGAGTTGCAGGGGATATTTCCTCCATTCTGGGTCCTTTCTGAGCTACAGGGAATATGTGCCCTGGTGCAGTGGAGTACCACTTCCACTTCTGACTTTAGTGTTCTGTCTGCTGTTTCCCACTCTTCTCCCTGCACTGCTACTCCCTTTCTGCCTGTCTAGTGTTTTCTCCCCTTTCTTAAATGTTTCCACAGAGGTGCCACAAACAAATTTGGCTCAGCTTTGGCCTACAATGGGTTCGTTTTGAAGCTTTGGCCTACAGTGTGTTTGTATTGGAGCCAGCTGGAAAGGGCTGTGTCAGGCACAGGAGAGCAGCTGGCCTCTCCCCACAGATGCTAGCCCTGAAGCTGACCTCAGCTTTCCAAAACCCAGCCACATGGCCATAAAATACCTGATAGAACCATTTACCTTTAGCAGTGCAAGTGCTTTTGATCTTTCACAATTTATTTTTTAGATTAACTTTATAAAGTTAAAATATTTCAACTTTCTATATAAGAAAGGATTATGCTCCAATTACGTAGTACCTAAAGCTGGTAGAATTGCTAGGTGATAAAAATTGGTGGCTGAACCCTGTTCTTTTGCCATCGTTCATTCTCTGCTCATTCTCATTTTTGTCCTCCTGTCTTGTCCAGTTCACTGTTAGAACATGCTGACTCCTCAGGATTCCTCTTCACAGAGTGTTAAAGCCAAGGGTTAACAGCAGCGGCTTCCAAAAGCAAGCGTATTTAAAGTCAAGGAAAGGATTAGCTATAAGGATAGAAAATGCTGAAGCTATTATTTCAACATAATTTGGCATAGTTTCAGTGCAATCTGGAAGAAAACATGGACAGATAAAGTAGGATTATTGAAAATCCAAAGTGAGGAATCTTCAGTAGATCTGTATAGGGTAAGCTGATGGTGAGTGTCCAGTCAAACTGCTTTGTGGATCCAACCTTGTAATGCCTTTATGTAAATGTGAACTGAATTCAAGTAATAGCAAAGATATTTTTCCTAAGGAATTTATGGTTTATAATTTCAGTTAAAATACCAGATGTTGTCTGTGGTTAAGTAGTCTAAAAATAATAAAGCACTAGGATGGAAGTCTACCCCAAAACAAATCTCCTTGTTTAAAAACAATTTGATGAGGGAGTACTACAGGATGGGAAACTGTAGCCTTTCAAAGAGTAATAATGTTGGTGAGTTCTGGATTTACCCTGGTATATTTACTCAAACTGTATGGTACAAAGTACAAGGAATGAAGCTAATGTTATTCCAGGAGGTGACACTGCTTTGTTCATTTTCAACTGTTCATATTATAGAATTTTAATCATTAAGACCAGTGTTTATTTCTTTTTTGAATGCCTTTTTACTTGTGTACTTCATTTTATTATAAATTCTCTAGTCTGTCAGTGGCTGAAAAAGTATTAATTGGATTATACTTTCTTTCAAGGCAGTACAATTATTTTATATGATGCTGACTCTTTTAGCATTTTAGATATAATTTAAGACTTTTTAACAAAATACTTAATACAGCTGACTATTATCTGGTTGTGATTTAAAACACATGTGCAGAACATATTCTTTTCTTATAATATATTATACTACTTTTTCTTGGGATTGTAGATTGAATTTCTTGTAGAAGGAGAAGGAAAAGAACTAGAAGAATTGCAATCCGGTTGGTAACATCAACTTTTTGTAAACAGGTTTTTTCAGACTAAGTAACAGTGTTTGGGAGGCTGTATAGATTTTCAACATAAGCTTAAATGAGAAGAACTTCCTCTTGCTGGTTCAATAGTTACAGATGAAATGGCTCTAATTTCACCTTTTTACACTACTCAGTTTAATGAGTACCAAGTAGAGGGAGTATATGAAATGATTTCAGGTGAAATGTGATACGTGTACTTACTCATTTTGTTCTCTCCAAATTTGGAATTAAAAACTTTACCAACTATTACATGATTCATAAACCTGTGTAGAAGGAAAGGGCAGCTGTTTCATAATATTTTCTGATTCTGATGCTTTTATAATTTGGAAAGGTCTGATTATTATAGAAATACTTAAAACTGTGTTTCCAAATCTGACTAGTTTTGTGTTACCATGGACTTGTTTCTCCATTAAATGATTTTTCCTGTGACTAAAAAAAAATCCTGAAGTTCAGTAAAATGGATGTTTTCTCGATACCTCTTAGGTATATGATTTGAAACTGAGTCATACAGGAATGCTTTAAAAGTTGTTTAAATTCTATTTTATTGGTTTGTAAGGGGCATAAATACGGTGGAATGGTGGTTACTCTTCAGATATTCAAACAACATCTCATAAGTATTTGAACATAAAGCAATGGCAAGGAGAGCTGCAACCCCTTGCAGTTCAGCTTGTCAGCATTAACCAGATCTGACTATGCAGTTTGGCTTATCCAGTCCAAAAGATTAGTTGTCTCCAAAAGATCCTGATCAGCTGTGTGGCACTTTGAGTACCCTAAGTTGCTCAGTGGCTATAGGAACTCTGCCAGTAATGAAATCTGCTACTGCTGGGGCTGGGAGCCCGTGGACTTGGAGGAGGGGGAAAGAATGACACTGAGAAAGGACAGACATCTGGAAATTCTTGCTTCTCCTGTCAGCTGCCCCTGGTTGTTCTAGGTGTAAGAGTGGCCACATCAGAGGAGGTTGTTAAAGGCCTTCTCTTCCAATCCTGTCAGCCATCAGTGTTTCTAGAGCTGTCAAGTGACTGTATTTGGAACCAAAATTTCAGAAAGCCCTTGAGAAACAAGCTGTGTTGGACTTCCAAAAGAAGTTGCATGAAATTTGGTGAAATTCTTAAATTGTTTTTTTATTTATATTAGCATTTTGCCAGCTTTTTCTTTTTTTTTCTCCCTGACATAACGAAACCATGGGCTTTCCTGAAAAGTGGAATTTTGCGAGGTATCCTTTATAAAATAATATGGATGATGTTGAAGAATTATATTAGCCAATGTATCTCCACCAGGATGCTGTCAGAAGAGATGATTTCTATTTAAATGAGAAGCTTTTTTCCCCCCTCTGTTGCAGCTCCATTTTCAGTATTAGCTGCCATCAAGTACAGTAGTAAAGTACAGAGTTTTATAAGTGATGATACTGTTAAAGCAGAATACCAAACTTTGGCATACACTGTATGCATCCACCAACGCTCATGCAGGGGTGTAGTGCATAATATGATAGGACTAATATGCTTCTTTTTGATTGCTTTGGTGGAATAGGCAGATAGTTCAGTCAAAATCACATAAATGCTGGAAAAACAAGAGTTTTGTGAGAATTTGTGAGTAATCCTAGGTTCAAAACTACAATAGAAGTGACTACCCCGGCAGGTATTTTTAAATCTCGGAGTTGATGAAGATTGGATTAGAGCAATACCGGATTTTTTTAAAATAGCCTTTTTTATTTTCTGCTCTGAATTTTTTAAGACAGTTTTGGCGTTTATTAATTAGGACATATAAAGAGAAATACTAAAGTAGATACGACAACGAAAGTACTGTATTTTTTAATGTACTTTCAAAATAGTCAATACTACTGAGGGTAGGAATTCTGCATGTCTGTATTGCTGGATAGCATCTACTGGGTTAAGGCCTTAACTGGGGTCTGGTTACTCTTGCAGTATAAATAAAGAACTGTGTGAACAACTCCATAATGAAAACAGTCATACTGATGGATTGGTTAGAAGAACATTCCAAAAGGGTGGTTTAATAGTATTTCTCAATTAATAGGTACTTAGCTTTATGTTTATTTACCTTGCATGGCTTTGCATAAATCAGTATCTGGGTTATTGTCTTTAATCTTTTTTCCTTATTCAAGTAAGATTTATTACTTAATGTCCACTTAGGTGCATTTTTGCATTTAGAGAATTATTGGCCTTGTCACCAAGCTTTAGGAGAAAGCAAATCATATTGTTTTTTGAGCTTCTTTATGGTGCACCTTGTTACTTGTCTTTCTACTCCGTACCAATGCCCACATTAGAGGTAGATTTTTTTAATCTCTTAATTCTGTACCTTAAAACCTTATTTTCTGTGAAACTTGCTGCACAATAATTCTAATTGTGTAATTAATCTCCTTCTTCTTGTGGAGGATTTGGTATTGACTACTATCTCTTACAGACTCCAGGAGGAAGTAGATATAAGTTTTAAAATGGTATATACATCTCTATGTCTAGTGACTGAAAGATCTGTCCCTTTCTGTACCCTTCTTAGCCTTCCCTTACCTGTCTCAGGAGTGTTGCAAATTAAGTGTTGTAGTGTAAGTTATGTGGTCTGGTTTTAGAAGTAAAAAGTATGTCCTGCAATGTTATATCTAGAAATTAACAGGAAGATCTGAGGTTTAAAGCAGAGAAATAACGTTTTCAGTTGCCTGAAATATTGACAAACTCTCTTCTATATTTTGCATTAAGTATATTCAAACACAATATGAAGTAATCTGTCTTTTTATGGCCTGCCCAAAGATTGTTTGAGGATCTTCAAAAGCTATTTAAATTAGAAAAGGTGAGGTAGGAGGTGCTTTAAAGTTTTTAAATATTATGGATAGGAAGGTTAAAATAGATTTGGTTTACATTTAATTTATCTTTGTGGTTCTTCACAAATAGTAGGATTTTTTTGACAATTTGCAAGTGACAAATTCAGTGAGAATTACTTTGAACAGGTGCCAATAATTATAATAAAGAGAAAAAATTTGTGTCCAATGTGTAAAGTATGGGAGTGTTACTGTGTACTTCTGTGTGTGCTTGGAACACAGTTCTTTACTTAGTCTACCTTTATATTTTAAGCTTGTTTATGTACAATATCTTCAGACCATTTCTAGCACTTAAACACATTTAAAATATAAGTCATTTAAGTTCCTTGTTACATTTCATGGGACTTTCTTGTGTTTGCTGCTAATAAAAAGTATTAAATTAAAAGAAAACACCTTGTAGCGAAAATTTTCCATGTGTAAGGTTTTGTATAATGACTTTACATGTAGAACTAAGTAATTTAAGAAAAAGAAGTGATGTCTGCTTTTTTGGTTGTTTTTCTGTGACCTGAAGATGAATTGCAGTATGTTGAACAAGTATTGCAATTCAAACTCAGATATAAAATTTGCAAGTGAAATTTTTCGACAGGAAAGAAAAATTGTGCTGCAGTGACTCAGATTTTTACAGGGAACTACTCTTTTTTAAGATAGCGATTAATGTTTTGAATTAAACTGCCTTCCTCCTGCAAAGTGCTGTGTGGTGAAGAGGAGGGCTAATTTTAGACACATGCTGAATGGGACAAATGGTTTCTGTGTACGTGCAATTGTGTTTTAGAATATCTTCAGTGAAGCAATTTTTGCAAATAGAAGTAAACCAGTTTCAGTTTCATCTGGAACAATTTTATATTAAATTTTTTAAAAGAACACTCTCATATTTGATGTTATCTGTAAAAAATACACAGGCATAAAGGCGTAAATAATACATTCTTGTGTTCTGATGTTTTTCATTAGGAGAATATGAAAAGCATTTGCTTTATTTGTTGCAGGAAAGGGAGTACTTGGCAGAACAGAGTACCTAAAGCCAAGCCCCATCCCATAACTTTACTGACTTTTTTCTCTCAACCCCACCCCACAGTCATATATTTACTGGAACTCAAGTCTATATTTGCATTCTTCTGGTCTCTCCATTCCTTTTTTTCTAAGTCATATTTCTGAATTCTTGTAGAAAAAGAGCTGCTGTGAAAACAGAAAAAAACAACTAACCACAACTACTATTTGTCACCCTTGCAATTTCTTCAGCGGCTTCAGAGTACTGAGAAATGCTTGTCTGAGAAGTGTTATTCACCATTTTTTTTCAGTTATGCGGGGGCTCCCTGTCTGAGTTGGGAAAGAGCTTGTCAGAGGACTCTTCCTTAAAAGAAGGAAAAGTCTTCTTAAAAGAAGACTTCGTCTTCTTAAAATCTTCTTAAAAGAAGATTTCTTCTTTTACCTTCTTAAAAGAAAAGTAACTCTTAGTTGGCACCGTATTTAAACTGCCCAAACTGTTTGGAGAACGGTGGTGTTTAAGTCATTAAATGCTGCAGCCTGCCCTAAGTTCCCATTTGATGTTTGCATCTGGTTGCTGAACATAGTCTTTAACTTTCAACACTATTTTCTTATTCCTTCCATATGTAAATAGCAAATGTATGGGTTCCATTTTCTTGTTTCCTTTTTCAATCTGATGATTGTAGAACCTTTTTAAGGGGTAGTTGAAGGAAAAAGATCTCCTAGAGAGCCATCTAGCAAAATTACTTGGTTGTTTGATACCAACAAAGACAGTTGAAATATAACTGAAGCGCATTTTGCAAGAGAAAAGGGATACTGTGATCAGTGGAAGAATTTCGAAGAACTGGCAATTCTAAGTTTATCTGCTTTGGAAATCACAAGTCTGTATGTATTACTTAAATTAGTAACAAAATTATTCTTGGGAATAAATTACTGCACTGAGATCTGATGTCGTGGCATATGTAAAATCATAGATTAGGGACAGTCTCATTCCTACCTTATCACTTCTCAGGTTACCTCTGGCAATTCAACACATTTGGCATGTAGTTGCCTGTATTAAAGCAACATCAGTCCTAAGACTGTCCTAATGTGGCACATGAGGTGTCCACACAGAAATGATGATTAAATTTCATATGTGTGGGTATCCGTTGAGCACATCTCTTCCAGAGAACTCTCCATCACATCATCCACCACTCCAGGTTTACTGACCCTTGTTTCTTAAAGAGGTAAGTGTAGAGCAAAATGTGTGTGTAAGATTATGCACATGTATGCATGGACATTAGGTTTAGGGTTTTTTTTGAGAAAGGAAACCTTGTAGTGTCTGATGAATGTACTCCACCACTTGAGCTTCTTTTGATGTTAGCTGTTTTATTTAATGATGATAACTACAAATTTGGTTTAAGAGCTACAATTGCTGGAACTCTTCAGCCCATTAGCTGGAGACTGGCATGTGCTTTAGCCTTTGTCAGGTGTAGATTCAGCATATGCAAGTCATGCAGTTGCTAAATTCTAGCATGTCTACTACTAGATATTTTTCAGTTACCTGATGTTTGCTAAGAGTCTAAAATCTCTATGTGGTTCTGTTTTCAGATGTTCTAACCTATGATGTAACTTAGAAGTCACCTAAATCATACCTGATTTTATCTGCTCATTAGCTGTGTTTTCATGTTTCCAAGTCTCTCACTGTCCTCCTTTTCAAGAAGGCAATTTAAATGGGAAAGTTTTGACTCTGGTTTTATCAAAGGAACTTGTGTAATTTTATAGAAATTTTAATTTTTTGACTCAAGCACAGTTTTATTTCTCGTAGTCGTAAGACTTATGTGTGTTTCTAAAACAGTGTGCGTAGAATTGGAAGATGAGATGAGAAGGTACATCAAGAGGAGATCTGCTCTATACACCAATCTAATCAATTTATGTTGCTGTTAATCTTGATACATGCTAATATTTTATCTTAAAACCTGTATGATTATTCTAAAACTTCCCTGGTCAACACCACTTGTAATTCTTAACTAACCTTACTATTACAAAGGATTTGATAAGAAGGAGTTTTTTCTTTTGGTATTTTTGTTACCTAATAAGAATTTCTCTTAAGCTTGGTGGTTGTCCTAGCTGCTATGGACATGAAAATCACACTCATTTTATGCAACAACCTTTTGCACATCATATGTCTTCCATTTTTCTTTTTTTTACTTTCTTCAGATAAACTAGTTAAATTCAATGTTTTCTTGTTTTTGTTTTTGACACAGTACTGCTGGGTTTCTTTTGTAAAGTTGTTTTGTTTTGCATTGTTGTCTGCCTCCTTAATTCCCCCAAATTTACTCTCTGAGCTTGAATGATCAGTGACTCCTACTGCTCAAAGGCTGTTAAGCAAGCAGCTTCTTTCTTAAGGACTTCCATGAAATTCAGTTTTACTTTTCTTTACCTGTACACTTGACATGGACTGTGGAATTATATGTAGTTTTACAAGCAAGAACTGAAGTAGCTAGGCATGCTGTCTTCAAGGAGGAATTTAGGATTAAGAAGAAAAAAAACTAGTTAAAAACTACATGTGGAGATGAAAAATATTTCATTGTTACTGTATATGCAAAAACCAGAAATTTTTTTTTTGTGTAATATTTTTTGTCGAAGTGACGGCAGTTGAATGCAATTCACAGAAATGAGCTGTGGTGTTTTGTTTTCTTCCTTTTCCCTGGTAGTAGGCAGGAAAGAATCAAAGTGCAGGAAGGTTTTTATTATTGCTTTTAGGTATGGTCTCTTTGAACAACCTGCCTGCCAGGTTTACTAGGAATCTTATTTAGATGGGATTATTCGTTACCTTTGTTAATAAAATATTGTCAAGTGATAGCTTGAATCTGTAGGCACAGTTGCACTGATAGCTGAGCTGATGTAACAGCTGACATTGCCAAACAGAAATCTTTGTTTTGGTTTTTTTTTTTTTCCACCTGTGTGCCTTCTACCTCCCTTTGCATAAGCTCCATTCAGAATGCTCTAAGATGCCACAGCTCACTAAACTGTGAGAATATCAGACCAAAATTTCATTGCTAAGTGTCCTAGTTTCAGTTGGGATAGAGTTAATTTTCTTTCTAGTAGCTGGTGCAGAGCTGTGTTTTGGATTCAGTATGAGAATAATGTGGATAGCACAGATGTTTTGCCTGTTGCT
Source organism: Eulacestoma nigropectus (assembly GCA_013397775.1). Classification (NCBI taxonomy): domain Eukaryota; kingdom Metazoa; phylum Chordata; class Aves; order Passeriformes; genus Eulacestoma; species Eulacestoma nigropectus. The sequence continues at coordinate 3,216,484 of VZTE01003815.1, read as the reverse complement.
GAGCAGTGCTTACCCTAAGTCAAGGACTTTCCAGTTTCCTGTGCTCTGCCAATGAGGAGCTGCACAACAAGCCAGGAGGGAGCACAGCCAGGACAGCTGATCCGAACTGGCCAAAGGGATATTCCATACCCAGTATATAAATGGAGGAGAATGTCATACCCACTATAGAAAAGGGGGGAGTTGGCTGAAAGGGGCCAGTTGCTGCTGGGGGGTGATCTGAGCATCAGTCAGTGAGTTTTTTTGTGAGTGTGGTAATTAATCTGTTTCTTTTTACTTTTGTTATTATTATCTTTTACTTTATTGTAATTATTAAACTGTTCCTATATGAACCCATGGGGTTTTTTTCCTTTTTTCAATCCCAGTGAGAGGGGAGAGGGAGTGAGTGAATGAACTCTGCATGGTAGGTAGTTACTGTCTGGGGTTAAACTGTGATCCCAGAGCTGGATGAGCGTACCACAAGGTCCAAAAAATGGTTTAATACTGGAAGGCATTATAAAACTAAAAGTTGGCACATGGGGAGGAAGGAGGGGTGTAGGTTTTGTAGGGGATCTAATTCTTTTGGTGAAGATGAGCTAAAAAAATGACTCAACACCATGTGATGCTACTCTTGGAGAAGTTGAACTGTACAACGTGTTTTTTAGGAGAAGGTCAGTGCCCAGAAGTAGCTGTAGAGTCTCCTCGATCCATGTCATATTTCCGATCCCCACTTAAAGCTCAATGAGTGATTTGAGTTGATCTATCCTTTTAAAGACTAAAAATATATTTTTGTGATCTGTTTTTGTTATTTTACTTAACAAAAAGTCTAACTTTTTGTTTTGTTTGCGTTGCAGATGCAGTTGCTGCCAGAACCCAGAAGATGACCTCACCAAAACTCAAGAAAAGCACAGCAACCAGAAAGAGAGTCCAGAAGTAAATAATATATGGAGCAACAAATTAAGTTGCTCAGTGGCTCATTTCTGTGTTTTTGGGTTTTTTTTGTAGCACTGGAATCTTTTTCTTTCCTTTTTAAATGATGAATCCTGTAAAAACATGGACTGCTGTTTGTACCTGTTTTTGAAGAACAAGTATTTTGTTAAAATATGTGCATAATTTATGTGTACCTAGATACTAATGCAAAATTTTGCCAACTTTTGAAGTGGGGATGCATTTTTATTCTTTATATACATGAATTCATGTCTTAAAGGCAAATTAAAATAGTCCTTTTTTCCTGCTTTATAATGTAGAGATAAAGCCTTATTTAATAGTTTCATTATGGATACTATATAAGAAACAGCAGTGTTGCATCTGATTTCTCAGAGTTTTGAGTAAAGTCATATTGGTGGTCACTTAGATGTACACTGAGATGAAGTCTGAAAAAGCAGAAATAGCTTTTAAATATTTTTCAAGTGTTTGAATTAAGAACAGAACATAAGGCAAAAATCATGTCCTTCCATTCTAATTTGTATAAAATGCATTTAAACAATTCTTTGGAAGACAGGTACTGAATTTTAGCCAATGTTTTTTGCATAGTATTTGTGTTTGTATCACTTTTCCAATTATTTACAGTTTCTCTGGAAAGAAAGAGACCAGAATTTTAGACAAAGAGCCCAGGGCAAAGAAAAGAACCAACCAAAAACCAGTGCCTATTCTCAACCACCCCCTCAGGTTTTCTTTTTATATTAGTGAAAACACTAGAAAAGTTATAATTGTGAGTAACTTGTGCAGGATCTAGTTCCAGTGAAATACTATCTCGAGTCTGCTTCTCATAGCAACATAATGGTTTACCTTTTCAGTACTTCAGGAGCATGTAATCTTCCAAATCCTTTTGTAAAAGTACTTCCTGCTTGGCTTTGAGTCCAATCTTCAGAGTTGTAAGTCAAAAAATACAGTGTTGAATTTCAGTGTGAAACACTGCTACTTTTCATATATCTACTGCAGCATACACATAATAAGGCATGAACATCATTCTTATCAGGGCAACTGAAAGTGTGGCAAACCAAAAGGAACCCATATGAGCCAGTGAGAGTGTATTTGTGTGGATGTCCAGCTTGCTTGATTGTATAATGTCTGAGTAACTACTCATGAGATTAAATACGTTGTAGCATGAAATGTTGAATGAATGAATCATGAGGTTATGTTTTGTAACAAGGGAATCCGTTGTTTTGAAATAAAACTGGAATACCATATTTAAAAGGTGCTTTCTCATTTCTGTTGACTGTTTAGGCTCATTTTCCTGGGTTTTAGCAAAGTGTGGCTGACAACTTGAAGCATAGCATTCTCTATTTTGGATGTAAAAATAGGACTGCTAAAGCCTCTGTCATGTTTAAAACTCCTCAAATCAAACTATCATCTTAATGACTTCGTTTAATCATTTTGTTCAGAAAGTGTGTTACACTGCTCTGAATAGCTATTGTCAAGAAGGCATACTGTATTCTCTTCCTTGTCACATACTCAAAGTTAATGTCATTCTTTTGTACTTCAGTGGTTCGACATTTTATTTTTTTAGTAACTTATTTACCAGTAAACTTCCTTTGATTACTTTCCAAGTTTTCACGGAGTGTGTTTTCTTTTGACACTACCAAAGCCAAATACAACAAACAGTTATTTCCGTATATTTGAAAAAAATGTTTTGCGGTGCGAATTTCATAAGCCACCCCTACCTTCTCCCACCCCAAAAATGTCCTGGAAAAAGATGTCCTGGCAAGTGTTCTGTGAAGAAAAAAGGTGCTTTTTATTCAAGGTGAATGTTGTTTCAGGGCTTGTCTATGCTCACAAGGCACTGCAAAGCCCCAGGCTCCAGCTCGCTGTAACTGCAGTAGTGTTGAAAGCGTGGGACGGCCAGGAGGAGCGGAGGGGAAGGCTGTGATCATACCCGCAGCGCTACCGTATGGATCACATACAGTGTGTGCTTGCACACATGTCTTTTGCTGCTTTGCAAAGCACTGATGGAGAAATACAGCACTTTATAAGAGGCGGAGGGTGCAGTAAGATTTTGTTGTCATCCCCGTTTGAAAGTAAAGCCCCTAACACAAAAGAAGCAAGCTGCCTTTAGACTGCATTTACTGCTCTTGATGACTCCAGTTGTGTGTAAATATTAGAAAACAGCAGGGTCCTGCATTCCAAGAATCACTTGAGCAGTGCCATGAAGACAAGTGTCCTTACTGGTATTGTAGTCATACTCCCAAGCTCTCCTGCTGTTTCTAATCTGTGCGCGCAGCCGTGAAAAAACTGGACTGACATTTACAGACACAGCAGGGAGACACTTGAGTAGGGAATGTTAAAGACTCTGCTACCTATGTTTCAAAGTGGCCACCATACATGATAAATCTTCACAGGAGAACTAGTCGGCACTTCAGCTGATGGTGTAATGAGGATATTGATAATGAAGCACAGAATGCTTTTTAGTGCTTGAACATTTTGCAGACAGATTGTTTATATTTTCCCCTAATCTAAAATATCTGGAGAGACAGTGAAATTCAGGGTGGATATAAGATACTTTTTAGATGGCATTGGTTTGATAATTTTTACAGGATTATTTTCCAATAAGTTAATATAAAATAATAATTCCAAATATTTACTGCAGCTAGCATTAAGAAGGAGGTCAGTTGCTTTCCTGAGTAGTTTGACAGACTTTTCTCACTGTTTTGTCCCAGTGAGCTGCCAGATTTGGGATGCCATAATACCAGTAATGCAATTAGGTTTTCTGCACGTTGTCTGGTTGACTTCTCAGTTAAGAGTTTCTTTCCCTTTGGGAATAAGACTAGACAGACTGTCATTTGCTATTACTAATTCTGCTTAGCATTATCACTGGAGCTTTTTTGTAATTAGCTATCTTAGTTGGCTCTTAAATTTTAATAGCCAATTGAAGCTACATTTTAGCCAAGTTCCATATCTAAATTGCATTCAGTCCATTAACAAAGTTGGTTAAAAGGCTATTAAAACAAAAGCCAATATATGGTGGTTAGCACTTACATCTTTGCAGCAGTAGCAGTACCAGCCTCCAATGAATATTCTCAAGAAATGGCACTTCCTTCTAGAAAGAAAGTGCACGAAGAATGACCAAAGTTTGTTTTGGGAACAAAGGCTGATTATGCTGAATACTCATAGAAAAAATAAATAAATTGAAGTATGTCTTTCCTGGAAGAAGGTGGGAGAGATGGCAGGGGGCGGCGTAGAAGGGGGCAATTAATGGCTCTGCTCAGATTTGACAGGTTCTGGAAAAGCCAAATAAACGAAGTGATGTTTTTCTCCATTTCCTGATCAAAATTATTAGCAAAACCATCTGAAGCACCTTCTGGTGGAATTGTCATCTTGCTGAGTTTAGTTTGTAAAACATCCTGCCAGACATTAAAAAAACTGTAAGCATGCCAGCACATAGGCTCAGAGCACCACTTCTCTAATTGATAAACCCTATAATTTTCTTTTTTACTGAAGACCATGGCTGGATACCTCAGCCTCCAATGTAATTTAATGTAACATCAGTCTGAAATTTTTATCCCTAGTAGCCTTTGTTTAAATGAGCTTTTTCTCCTCTTTTCTTTCTTAAGGTGTAGACAGGAGATTAACAGCCTTTGGTTCATCCTGTGACTAATAATGTCTTTCTCAGACTTTTCAGCTTAAAAAAAAAAAAATCTTTACTTTTGTGAAGACTTCAGATATTAATACTGCTATGGCTTTAATGGAGAGTCTACTAGTTGCTGATGAGCTGTTTCAAGGATGGTTTGCAGTGCCCTGTATAGGTGATGATAGGGGAGTATCAGTAGCTTCGTTGTAGCAGGTGTGAGGCAGACGCCAGGTTGTGTCTGAATAACGAGTATATATGTGCTTTTACCAGCATATGTAGTGGGACATCTAAATTAGAGTTTCCAGAGTGTACCAGTTCCATTGTAAAACAGAACATAGAGCTGGTGCTCTTTGCGCATGAGTCAGATCCCATTCCTTGTAGCTGCACTGCAACATCAAACCGATTGGAAAAGCTCTGTGGCAGTAAGGCCAATTCCTTCACCTCCTGTTCTGTTTTGGGGGTGCTGGGCTCTTTGCAATGATATGGTACTCAAAGGGAGAAGGAATGTGTTCTTTGTGAGAAGTGGTTTTCATTATGTCCTTTCTCAAAGGCAGAGAGAAAGCAGATGTGGTGGGATCAACTTTTTTGAAAGGTCCTGAAGTCCTGGTTGGGATCTCAGATAGCTTTATGCAACTGCCTGCTAACTCATAGGCATTTCAGTTTTCTTCACTGATATTTTCAAGATTCAGCAGCCCAAGATTTAGAAAGTTGATTCCATGAATTCAGTGCTAGATTTAAGTCCTTTATCTCTGTGAATGGTACCTCTATAGCACCAGTTTGGGGTTTAGAAAAATGCAACAGCTCTAACTGGCTGCTACAATTGGACTACTTTTCTCTACATGTATATGCCATGTTTTTAAATATGAAATCACAAACAGTATTGCACTTGTACTTCTTTCTAGTGTCTGTGTTTCATCTTATCCCAACCAAAACCTGTCTTCTTCCAGACTGGAGCATATCCTGCCCATGTAGTCTTCCATGCCAGATTTTAATGCCCTTGCATTTAGTTCTGCATAAAAATACCCCAAATTGTCAAATGGCCCTCAAGTTTCACAGCTGCCTAAGCTGCTATAAGTGAAGCTTTTCCTTCTCCATTGTGAGTGCTGCAACAAGTCAAAATTGAGGTTTTGCATTTTCTCAGGGGTACCCCAAAGAGTAAAAGAGTTGTGGAGGAACTGTCATTTGATACGAGAAAGATTGGCTCCCATATTTCTACCCCTTGTCTTGCAAGGTCAGCTTTCCAACCCTGCAGACCTTAGCTGCTGTGATGGGCTTTCGTAAGTATACTCAAATGAAAAGTGATGAGAACACAGTGAGACAGCTGTGAAGTACAGTAGGAGTAAAAGGAAAATATACATTTTTATGAACTTTCCTGAACTAATTCCTTTTGCTAGACCACTCCAGACTGGAAGAAGCTGGCACAGTGGGGATCTGCATCTGCAGCTTCTGAGAGAAGAAAAATTCTTCTTTGGCAAATGGAGCTAGAAACCCAGAAAATTAAGGATTAATATGTTCATTTATACAGAAGCAGTGAGAACACAATAACATGAAATACAACCAAGGAGGATGCATTTAAAAGACAAAAGAGCCCTAGAAGGGAAGGTACTTAGCTTTGTTCAGAATGCAAACTCTAACATGCAGTTCTGGGAATTGGTGAATCGCACAGCTTAATGTTAAAAGAAATTACTTCATACCACAAGAAATACATGATCTGTGCCTTGAAAACCTGAAGGTACTTTCCTTTCTCTTTCTGCCAGGAGAGGAGTGGAACACTGGATCTACTTGAAAGTAAGTAACCCTCCAGCTAATTTTGTCTATCTGCTGCTAAACCTGAACAAAAATAGTGTAAGTAATAACTTGAATTCCTTTCTGAAAAGAGATATATCGATAAAAAAAAAAATAATAATGCCTTTATTCATACATTCTCACTAATCTCTCATTGTGGAACTGTTTCCTTAGGAATGGTGAGGGTGGATCTGCAGTAGCAAATGTGCAATTCCTGACTCACTTCTAATAATACGTGGTGATAGCCATAGCAAAAAACATACAGCAAAGAGCACCACATTTAGAAGACAATATAGTGCTGAAAATATCTGTGTGTGGTCTAACAACTGGTTTCCTCTGTCACTGACAGAGCTGATCATCAGTAGGCTTTGGGCTTTTTTAATCAGTGTGGTCAAATGTGGAAGGAGGTGGAATTTGAAATTCATCTCTTATCCAGACCAGGTATCACCTGATAAGTCTCTTTGGAGACTGACAACAGGTTTTGCCTTTATTATTTTTATATGTGAGATGGTTCATGTGTGGCAGTGAATTGTGTCACTGATTGCTTTTTTCCCTTCCTCACATCAAAGCCTTCCTAAAAACAATTTCGAAATTTGTCATCCATTTCTGGTGAAAGTGCAGCCCAAGATTTCTTTTTCTAAATCTGCCCAGAATACTTTTTTTTCGGTGCATGGAAACTATTCTGTTTTGGGGGTGGGTGATTTCCAGTTGTTTATATTGAAAGCCTGACCTTTCAGAGGTAGTAATGCCCAAAATATTATTTGAAGCCAGTAAGGGCTGCAGGTAACCACTCTATCTGAAAATCAAGTTTATGATCCTCTAAAAGTGTATCCATTGCCTGCTAGGAAGATAATGATATTTTTGGCTGTTAAGCACACTGCTCAATTATCTTTAAAGATTAGGGGTAGGAGCAAAATTGCAAGAGAGACCCTAACAAGGAATGAGTAATTCAGAAGCAAAATTGCATGCTGCAAAACAGTAACTTGAGCTGAACCACAGAACTTATGCTTTAACTTGACATTCTTTGATTAACTAAGAGTACTGTGTCCAAGTAATGAGGAACTGGAGGAGTGAGAGAAAATGTATTGAAATGCATATATGTTTTTGCTGCATTCTTCACAGGTTTTATTCATAATGTCTTTGTTATAAGCTCTTTCAAGATGTGGTTATCTTCTTACCCCTCTGCATAATACCTGCCATATGAGAATGCGAGAAGTTGAGTGCCTGTGATAAAATGGATTTCCTTTTATTAGTTATTTTGTTTATTTCATGGCAATATGCTTCTTCCTTCTGCCTTTCAAGGGAATAATTTGATTATTCAAAAAGTATTTTAGCTTTATTAGACTAAGTATTTAGCCTCATTAGATTAATTATTAGCCTTATTGAAATTCATGTTGCCCTGAAGAGCACAGAAAATGAGGGGAGACATGGGAGACCTGGGGCACTGGCAGGCACTGGAGTAGGCCAGGGCACAACATTGTGCTTATACCTGAGGAAATGGGATGGCTGTTCTGGACAGGCTCTCTTGCCCAAGGTTGATGATTCAATGTGTGGGCCTTTCCTACAGGCACGGCTGCCTTGCTGCTTCTTCTTCATCTGCCTGGCAAAAGCAAGACAGAGCCGTCTGCCTTGGGTCTTTCCTTCACCTGTCTCTTTCAATCCTATGCGTCTGATTTCTTCCACATTTCAGCACAGACAATGCTATTTGCTGCACTGTTCTAATCAGTCGCTCTTGCAATGTTCAGAGCCCCCGGACCGGAAGTCTGAGTCCTGCACAGGTACTAGGGGGCCCACCAGATTGCTCTGGGTCACCTGGGTTTCACAGCTTGGAAGGGGCTGTAATATTACATGGAGCTTTTAAGGAGACACAAAAAGTACATAAGGGTTTCCTCTCTGCTCTCCCCTAAACTCTTTCCTTTGATTTTTTTTTTCCACTGTAGCATCTCCTCAGATCTTTATAGGTTCTACAGGTGTTGCTCTCTCCCTTCCATCCATTTTCACTCTACTTCTCTCCTACAGAAACATCTGACAACTCATCAGAGAAGCCCACACTCACTGTGTTCTACATTAGCATGTTGCCTTTGACAATCCTATTAGTTTTTCTGAAAGACCATCAAACTGGGAATGAAACATACCAAGGAAGGGATTTCTTCTAGAAAACAGTTTTATCCAATTATGTGATGTTCAGCCACCAGAGTGTTCCTTTACTTCTTAGGCGTGATAGTTTTCTGTGTATATGTATCATCTAGGTATGGCTTCTCAGGAGTGCTTGAGTTTCTTAATAGATTAATAATTCCTGAGAGAGAGCCTCTACTTATCTCTTGAAGTCTCAAGTATCTAAATTGAAAGATGGACAAAGAATTTTGTAAATCATATCACATTCCACTGAGAGTTTTTTTTTCTGAGGAAACCTGCCTGTATGCATGGATAGCCCATATAGGTCAGCAGCAAGCAATGGAGTGTCCAACTAAAAATTGCAAGTTATATTTCTAACTGCAAGACTTCTTCAGACAAGTGCCGGGGGATATTATATGCCCAACAGCTGGTAATTCTAGTAGATCACCAGTCAAACAGGGATCCAAATCTCTGGTGGCAAAGGAAACAACATCATTTTCTGTCCTAGGAATGGCTGCCTGTTCAAAAAGTGGAGCTTTAACAGGAACAGCATTCATTAAATAAATGCTCATAATTAAAAAAAATTAATGTCTACTAAGAGATTTCCATTCTTTTGTTTCCTTTGTTGCACCCTGAAGATGATGTCTTTGTCTGAACTGGTAAATTTCAAACCCTGCCCCAGTAGGTGCATTCCAATAATGGGCAAGAACACACGTGCTTTTGTATCACAAGCAGTGACAAGTTTCTAGTGTATGATCTGCTGGCAAGTTATTCTAGCCGTCAGCCCACAAAAGGCTATCAAACTTGCATAACTACACACCTTATAACAGAATTTGTGAGCGTTGCCAGTTAACTATGTTTGTACAAGCTATGGTGCAGGTGTGGTCTGTTCTTCCCCTCTTCCTGGTGACATCCCAATGTCTGAACAAGACATTTGTAAAGAGGAAGGGTAGGGAACACCTGGTGGGTGGATGGGAAAGAGGAGTTTTAGGAAAGCTGCTCCAGACACTTGTCTCCAGGACATAGTCCCAGTTCCATGTATGCTTGCTAATCATCACTTCTGCCTTTGATACTACAGGGTATTACCCAAAATGCTGTCATAGGATGCTCTAGAATGTTTTTCCATTCTGTCATAAGTTCTTCCAGGTCTTATTACAGCATCTGGATTTCTTACTTTGTGTTTCTCTGAAGGACTCAATCAAACATACATGATGACTGCTGATTTTCTGCGTTAAATTTTAGTCGTAGATTAAACCTGATAATTAATGAAGCACTATCAAATGTAGTAAGGGAGACTTTTATAAGTCCAACAAGAAAGTTGGAAAGGTTAGAAAAGAAGGTTGGAAAGAATTAATGTCTCTCTGAATGGAGCACTTTCTTCCTTTCTGAATGCTTGTGGTTTGTTTTATTTTTGTCTTTGTGGAGTATCAGCCCAGTCTAAACACTGAAACAAGATGGGTGAATAAAACTTCAACAGACCTTTGATCATTCAGACTCTGCAGAAATTCAGGGCAAGTCATTGCTGCCTAGTTCTGTTTTCAGAACAAAGGTTTTTAGAGCAGTCAAGTTCAGCAATTACTATTTTTGAAATTTAAACGGATCACTAAAATACATTAATCTTTTTTTGCTTCCTCCTCATCAAAGTATTTGATTACCATTTGATGGTTGGAGGACATCACAGTCGGAAACCCTTTGGCTCTCACTGCTGCATCCTTTGCAAAGCAGCAGCTGAGTTCAAGACCTGCCCCAGAATTCATGCCTGGTTTTTACCTCCTTTTGAGAGGCTGAGTGGTGTTAAGAGTTGTACATAGCTTACAGAGGGCATACACATAAGTGATACCAAATGGAATTGAACTATTTCTGAAATGTTGAGGAGTACCTCTGATGCGGAGCATGGTTCTTTTAAGAATTAGGGCATGCTGTTCCTCTACAGTTCTTTGCTGTGCCAAAAGAGGACTAATCAGTGGATTAATTATGTAAAACTTGTATTGTTTTGCTTCATACTAATGATGAGGATAGCATGTGTAGAAATTTATTTTTACTTTCAGGATTTCTTACAGTTGGTCTATTTTACCAAGGTTAAGATTCAGTCCATTCTCTGTTTGACTTTTTTGTCCTTATCAATGATCCTGACATTATATTGATGAGATAAAAATATGAAAGGGAAGAATCTACAAGCTCAAACTCAGAAAATGAGCTTTTTCCCCCCGCTTAAGCTATTTTGTCCTTCCTACCCTGAAAAACATAAGCAAGAACTAGAAGAGAAAAATTAATCAACAGCAAACCAAATTATATAAAGAGAGACATTATTTTTCACCTATCCTTTTTAGAAGGGTAATTGAAAGAGACAGAAGTCAACTAAATTTAGTACACTAAAACAATGTACAGTACTGTGAGTACTTCAACCTAATAGATCAAATATAGTTCTTTAAATCCTTCCCATTGCAAATCCAAGGAGACAGAATTAAAAGAGGCTTTATTTTCAGAGTTGTTAGTCAGTTAACTGTAAAATCATTTCCAAAGATAAAAAGATGTCCTTAATGATTTATACCATGTGGATTCAGGTTGGACTATTTTTGTTCTGCAGTTTCCATCACCAGAATCTCTTTCCTTCCTTGTTCAGGCATTTAAAATCCACATTCAGACCTGTCAAGTCTTATACTCAGAGAATGAGACTCATTGGGTTCATTCCTGTCTCACATGTTTCTATAGATGGGCTTGATATCAGTCAGAGAATACATTCACATTTCAACTAAGCCTGGGGTCAGTAGCACAGTCCCATTTTCTTTTGCTGCTCCCTGGTTATGTGTTCCTGTCCCCTTTGCAGTGCCAGTATTGTTGCTTGTTGCAGTGAACTACCTAAACCTGCTGGGTGTACAACCCTTTGTTAAAACAGGGCTTAGGACTTTTCGTCGTTTGTTTTCTGAAGTAAAGTTTAAAGCCGCTTTTTAACTAGGAAATAATTCTGTTTCCCTGGCTCATAATACTTTAATGTCATCCATTACTGGGCTGGATGTCAATCATTCAGGTACTGGCCAAAAGTAGTTGTTGGGCAGCTCTAAATACGTGTCTTGTCCCAAGAGTTCCACTTGCTTTTCTGAGAAATTCGCTTCTACCTTTGAACAGTGGAGAATTAGCCAAATATTTGATCTGCTGCATCATTGTGCCTCATCACTGATATTTTCTTATTAAGAAATACACACATTAAGTCACATATGAAAGTCAATTATGAAAAACAAACATTTGCAGGCCAAAAGAAGAAATGAAAACCCTACAATTACCTCAGTCTTCCAACTTTGCTTCTAGTAGTGGAGCCTCAGGCATCATCAGTCATTGTCACTCAGCCTGGTGCCTGCGTCACATTTTGCTTTCTCCAGCCTGGTGCCTGCGTCACATTTGGCTATCTCCTTGTCACCAACTTAGCAGGTCACAGGGTTAATTCTAGAATGTCCATTTCAAGCTATTAACTTTGTAGTCAGAATAAGTATTGTTTTGGAATATGATGAAGTGGTTTAGAATAATATCCAGAGCTGTCAAGATGCACATGCTAGCCCTGTGACTGCAAGAGACATGCAGTGGAAGCTGAATGATTGGCAGGGACGAGTTGGAACCAGTTGCTGCTAGACTATCTTGTGTGGGTCATTGCATTTTCATAAAGCCAGGCATATACAATAGGTGGATTTTATTTTTCAGGAAATGGATTACCAGTAAGTCTATGAGCTGGTCATGACATTATATTTCACTGTAACATCGAGTGGAAACAAAACACACATCCTTTCTCACATAAGCAGTGGTCCCCCAGAAAGTGTCTTTGTGTTAGAAGGATAATGAGAGCCTTCAAAATTTTAGGCCTCACCTGAAATGTGCATGTCTGAAGCTTTGTGTGTTGTAATTATGAAGGGAAGGCATTCTTCCTAGTAGTATATTACCTGTTTGAGAGAAAGAGAAATTACAAAGAACGTGGAGTATAAAATGAGTCTTGATGTTTTAAATAGTATTGACTAGAGCCTCTAAAGAATTCTGTGGGCTGCTTGATAGAGCAGAAGGAGACAATAGAGAATTTTCTACATGCTGGCTTTGCAGAAATGTTCTATATTTGATTGTTTCATTGAGTGCAGCAACGGAGTATACAAAACATTTGAGATCAATAATGTTTTTGTACTTTTTTTTCCAAAGATCTCAAGTCATTCTACAAGCACTGAGCATCAGTAGGAAAAGCTCATATCTAGGAACTAGGTACCCTCTTCCCCTTAAAGGGAAACAGGGGACCAGAAACACAATTCAGCTTGCTCAGTATCACATGCTAAGTCAGGTACTAAATTGCATATAAAGTTCCCAGACAGCACATGTCACTTCATCTCCTGGTCCTTCATAGAAGTCTAGAAAAGTGTTTGTTCTTGATAAATTGTCAAGCTAAATTATTTAGGTACAATGTTAATGTCCTGTGGAGGCCTTGTGAAGTGAACCAGCCTCAGTCTATTCAGTCAAAATCAAGGAGCTATCTATCTGCAGTGGAACCTATATAGGTTCTTCTCTAAACTCCTTTACAGGGAACAAATAAGGTCTAGTGTATGTTCTGGATTATTTCTCATGTCCATTTGCTTTTAAATATGAGGGGTAGCACTGAACTAATCATCTGGCCAGTCCTGTGCTGGGAATTACATTAATCACGTTAAGATGGCAAATGTATGTGCTGCACCAACCAAGCATTTGCGTGGTTGCCAATTTACCAAAGCCCTTTAGCAGTTAAAATATAATTACCTGTGTGGACACGAGATGGTTGACTGAATAGGTTATATCATTAACATAATTATAATGCTAGTACTCTGTGGTGTTATGGAGGGCAGAAGTTCTCACATTTCTGCCTTTTTATCTGAGGGAAGCTTCCTAATGCTTCCAGCAGGGTAGTCAACATGCTGCTGGGTTCAGTGCCTGTCTCTGTTGCTGAGACTGGATTAGTTTTTAAACCTTTCTCACCTCTCTTTAAGAAATGGTGAAATTCATAGCCTGCTTCTGAGAGGTTCTTTGAATTTTATAAACAAAGAATCCTATGCAAAAGCAAATTCTGATTGCTAAATTATTTGCAACATCTTGTGCGAACTCTCCCATTACTTTCCATCAACCTTCCACATCGAACAAGTGGGCACACTAAACAGGCATAACTTTTCTTTGCATTTTGAGGGTCTGGTCTTTTCAAAATGGTAGATACTATTTTTATAGGAAGCTTCTAGTACATCGTTAGTAAAAGAACAGGTATATTTACCTTTTGAAATAATTATTTACAATTTCTCATTTTTCTGCTAATTCCATGATTGCAATCAGGTCATCAGTTTGTAGGAAGAGTTCTAAATATATATTCATAGAGGATATTTTCTCAGAAAGGGAAATAACAATGGCCTACCTAGTGTATTAGAGCAGTAAAAGTCTTCCACTGTTTTTACAAGTTTGGGTTAAATGTACGGTGTTTTGTAATGCTAGTAAAAATAGCTGTGCTTCACTTTCTGAAGGTAATGAGGGGAGACAAAAGTGGTGCCTCTATCTTCTGAAATTTTGAGGGGGAAATTAGTTTGTCAGGAAATGGTTTGAAACTGATGCTCAGGTATTGTAAGGAATGCATACTACAGAGTCCGTCATTCCTAGATCCATAATAGTTGAATACAGCCTCTCCAAGAAGATGTTCCATGCTTTTTTGTATTAAGTGTAATTAGGTCATTACAGAAACACCGTCTTCCTCTTCGCAGTGCTTGCTACAGCAGCCCAGAAAGAAGTTGACACTTCACATTACCTTGTGTTTTAATAGCATAATATGCAAAATCTCCACTGCTTGTTGGGTTGCCTGCTGGAAGCCAGCTGTGCCCTACCATCAAAACTCTGTATCAGGTTTCAAGAGCATGTCATAGTGGGGTGGTAAAACCACTAGAGCCACATATTACTGTGTGTGGCAGCCCATAGAAAGGGGCAATTGTGAAACGTGAGAATAATTTTTTTTCAGAAACAGACTTCTAAGATCCAGCTGCCAGGTACTCACAGAGTGGGATATATCCCTGCCTATGGTTTTGCTCAAGGACAGAGCAAAGTCGGGAGCAGGAGAACCCATGCGGAGAAGCCCAGGGAAGTTTGGGGGTGGGATGTGGGACAAAAGACTGAAACTAAGGATAAATTCTGCATCCAAAGGTATTAGTGGACTTTATGATACTCCATTCTCCAACTCACCAGTGGGGTTTGCCACAACTTATGCACAGCAGGACCAGTGTTAAGTCATGCAAAGGGCCCTTCTCTCTGGCAGAGGAAGACCATGGCCATGGCACACAAGGCATGCTGGAACCTGGAGGGTGGGCCAGGCCTGCAGCTCGGGCTTGTCATCATGTGCAGGGCAGTGTGGGCTGCAGGAAGGCCAGGGGGTTGTGAGACCTGGGGTGGCACTGAGGGTGGCTTGTGTGTTCAGTCACACAAGCAGAGCTGTGGGGCTCTGCAGGTCCCTGGGAGGAGTGCACTTCCTGGGATCTGGTGATTTGAATGATTACAGTGAAGCTCAGTCAGGAATTTGTGGTTGGAAGAAAACTTTGTTTTTAATACACAGAAGAACTCCTCTTCATGTGGGATACAGCTTCTACTCACCTCTACCTGCAAGTCCATAAAGACACTTGAAACTTCCCAGCTCAGGCTCCATAAACACGCACTAGACCTACACCACAGTTCTGGCTGACAGACTGCCAAAGGTTTTAAAACTTTATAAATTTATAAACATATATAAACTATGTATGTACACTGGAGACAATCCAGATTTGAGAAGCATCTGAGAAGGCACGTGGTAAACACAAAGTCAGTAACTTTTATATACCATGAAAGCCACCGGTTTGCCTCAGAACTGCAGAGCTCTGACCACAGTGGATTTGGAAAGCTGGCTGGCGTGGCTTAAGGCAGACCTATTTCTGTGCTGGAGAAGTGATTTCCCAGGGATTTGAGGGAGAAGTACTATTCTCCTTTAGCTAAATGTGTCTCTGTACCTCTGACTGCCTTACAGAACCAACTACACTAAGTGCACAAAATATGCAGTTGTCATCCAGGGTACAACTGGATCTGGGCAGAGTCAATGGATTGTCATTTTCTCCTGCCATGCTAAGTCTCTTCAATTTACAATTTCTTTTTCCTTATACTTTTGTGTTCTGCAGCTGCTTGTAAACCTGTGAGTTGTACCCAGTTCAAGCCACCTTCTCCACAAAGAACATTCACAGAAATGTAGCTGTGGGCTTTTGTCCGCATAAAGACATTTCAGCCATGGGTGCCTCTGTTACTGAACTACTTGATGGCTTTTGAGCCTTCTGATCCCCATTTCAGACAAGTGGTGTGTTTATTTAAAAAATCTTTGCACATATTCAGGTTTTACAGCCAGGACTCAGAGCTACTTACAACCACAGCTGTTTTCAGCTGTTCTGTGGCAACGAATAAGTAAGTAGGTAAAAAAGGAGCTACAAACTGTTTTCAAAAGAAAAACATCCTCCAAGGAAGGGATGTCTCACTGTTCGATCAGAAGAAGGATGGCTCAGTGGTGGGTTTGCCCAAGGCCTGGGGTCAGGCTGCAGTCCCCCTGGATGTCATCAGAAGCCTCTCACAGCCCTGTGCTTGTCATTATTTGAAGGTCTGTTTTTAAAAGAATATTTATGCTCTCAGTTAGACTTCTCAGCTTCTTGCTTCTCCGTTGTATTACCTGTGAAAGAGTTAACAGGAGAATGAGCTACAAACCAGGAGACTGATGAGATAAAGGGACCTGAATGCTGGGAAGGGCTGTGGTTCATTATGAGTGTTGGGGCTGAGTATGGGCACTGCCAGCTGGATCAGTCATCTGGGAATACAGTTTCAGAGGCCCAGAGACTGAAAGAGTAACCTCCAGTAAAGGCTCATCACCCCCGCCCTGGTCTTGCCCTTTCAGTGGGGTCGGTCTGCTCAAGCATTTGAGGGGTGTGGGCTCAGCAGTGAGCGGGCTGAACAAGTGCCATGGGAGGGCAGCATTGCTCAGACACACAGCCCGGCGCCTCTCAGCCTTGTCCTGCACACATCCATGGAAGGGCTTCTCCTCTGAGAACCCCTGCACGCTCCCGGTCTCACGGGTCCTGCTGCCACGGCCATCAGCCCAGGACACTGCAGGAGAGCCTGGCTCATGGGGGAGCCACTGAGCCCACGGCCAGCCTTAGCTGCTCACCTCTCCCTTGGCAAACTCTGCTGTTCTTGGGCTAGTTTGGTGAGTTTTTTCCTTTTGTCTTCGAGTGTCTTCAAAAGATAATTACATGGAGCTGGGGCTGTTGCTTAAGTTACTTTTAATTCCCATGGTGGTTGTAATGAAGTGTGTAGTGCACATCCATTTTGCTAAAGTAGTGTATAAGGACACACTTGACTTGCTTTTCCTCTGCAGTTGAGGAAGGACAGATCATTAAGAAAACAGGATCGCTACCTTATTGGAGCCTTCAAACAGATCCCCTGGCCTGACTCCTTTGAGGGAGACACAGACTGAGTCTCTGAGACCGATGGAGGCTTTGGTAAAGGGCTTTAAAATGCTTCCTCTTCCCCCAGTATGGTGCTGCTCCAAGCATCATTGCAGGTTTTATGTCAAAGCAGACAGGCTTGCTAGTGAACGGGAGAAGTGTCCATTAGAGGAAACATGGGAGAAACACCCTGCACCAATGTACAAAACCATTTCTGAAGTTTTCCACTTTGTAGTAATGCTGGCAGGTGCTCTTCCCACATGATTCATTTGGGGGTTGGAGATTTGTGTGTTTAGGTGCTGGCTGGTCTGCCTCATGCTGAGTGCCCAAGGTGCTGTCAGAGGACAAATATTTTCACATTCAAAACCTCCTTTCGCAGTTCTTGTCTTCACAGAAGTTACAGAGCATACACAGATGCATGTTCATTTATTATTTCCTGAAAAAAATGTCTCCTTGGAGCTGCTCTCCATAGAGGTGCTATCCTGTAGTCTCTCACAGAGGAACTGATGACAGGGATTTAAATCAAGCCCTTCCTATATGTCAAAAGAGTACATAACTCCCCAGCCAGAGTGCATTTTGAAGCTGAGATTACACTGGAGGTTTCAAGCTAGATATATTTTATATAAAGTAATTGCACAGTCTTGTGTTTAAGATACGCACTCAAGTTTCTGTCTTTGATCTAAGAAATGCTTATTTCCCAGAGTGGAACAGTGTCAATAGGAAATATTCATATCTCAAATAGCTTTATTGCTTCAGGGCTGGGGTGCTGTCCTGGGAGACTGAAAATAGGGCTGTTCTGTTCCAAGTGATCTACCTAAACATCGAAATTTGTGAATAAAAGTCAGAGGTGAAAAAGGGGAAAGTTGGCATCAGCAACATTGTAAAGATTTAGACTTGCATTTTCTCTTAAAAAAAAAAAACAACAAAACAGGAGTTACACAAATAATTCTTTTCAATCCAAATAAAATACAAGGGTTTTATCTTCATCACAGAAAGCACAAAAATATATTTGGGTTGGATCAATTTTATTTTCTTCTTTTATTTTGGTAAATAATATTCTTAAGTATGCTTGTAGGAGTCTATGCAGAGATACAGTGAGCAGAAGCCTGTTCATACATTTACAAAGCTTTGATCACTGGACTTGGCATTGTCTGTCAAAGCTTTGGTTAACATGACAAGATTATGATGAATTTTTGTCCGTGGTGAATAACCCAACATCCTTTGCTAGTACAAAAGGGAATTATATTGGTGTTTTCATATCTACAGATGGATACAAACACCAGGAAGACTTAAATTCCTAATACTTGTTAATAATTTGCCTTTGTATTATCCTGCCATCCTTCATTTCTTTCACAAAGTTTCCTAATGTCAGGATGTACTAGGATGAAAGTATTAGTTTAGAGGTAACTGGGGACTGAAGCTCTTGCTTCTAGGAACAGGGACATCACTTAAAAAGTGTGTCCCACCATTGATAAGGTTTTTTTTCACTGTTCTGCAATTCGAGAGAACTTTGGGGTCCACCCGTGTAAAGGACCAATGTAAACTCTGAATGGTCACTAAAAATAAACCTATTTGCTATTTATTATTTTATAGCTGAATTTGGTAGCTACTTCAGGCTTGTGAAAAGAGAAGACATCCTTAGTTGTCTCTGCAAACATTTGCAGACTAAGGAGACAGCGAGCACTGGTAGGATATTTAAAATCATGCAGTGCTCTGCTACATTTTCATAGTAAGGAAAATATGTTCTGCTATAGGCATTGCTGTGTTCAGTCTTTTGCCCTATGTTAAACAGATAGTAGCTCAGATTTTAGGAGTCCCTCATCCCTTAAAGAATGTTAGCTAAATCTACTACTCTGAGTTAAAAAAATGCCATTGTTGTATTAAAGCATTGGAGTGCTTCACAAAAAAAACCCCTTTTGAAGTCTAGATTATAATGAAGAGATCATATAGAAAAGAGAAAACCAGTTAATTTTGCAGTGAGAGTAAAACACATTCTTTGAACTCCCCAAGGCAGGTTTTCCTGTGGTGAGGCCTCAGGAGGAATAGTAAGCAGAAAATGATTCCTGTGATGTTTAGGCTTGCGGTTTGCTGCTTTGCAATGTGACACATAAATTGGTGGACAAAAATGTTTATTTTCTATTAGATGTTGCTAATGAAGCATCTGTACTTCTTTGAGAACTTAAAGTAAACTCAGATCCTGCATTGTTAAGTTCAGGAGTCAGTGCTGATTTCTTCTCCATATTCCCCTATGGCAGCCTTAAATGCCTTTATTTTGCCTTGATGCAAGATTAGTATCAGTCTATTTTCTTTCCTTTCTCACTGTATTTCAACTTGAATTGAGCTTTTGGTGGGCTCACCCCATGCTTCCCTTAGTATCACATTTAAGGCGTCCAGATGGGGTGACAGAATGGAATAAGACACCAGCCCTCCATCTGTTAAAAAAAAAAGAAGAAAGAAAGAAAAAAAAAAGAAATTAAATACAAAGTTTTATTGTTCTTTAAGTAAGAACAGATACAGTCTGTATGTCAAGGCCAAGCTATATGCTATTAAATCTATCCTTTGAAGTCTTCCACTGGGCTGACCAAGGACAGATGGTAAACTGTTATCAGTTGATATGAGATTAGGTCAAGTCGAAGTTCAAGACTGAAAGTAACAGTAAGAGTCTCAGTTCAGTTGTCAAATGTATTAGTTTATTAACAGTCAGCATCTTTGCTACTGTTCTGCAGTTTAAAAATTGGGATATTTATTTACCCAAGGATCTCCACGCTCTTTGGAAGTTTAATATGGCAAATGTATCTGTTGTAGCTTAGTAAATGAATAGCAATAAAATCTTTATTCTTTTGGGGGAGAAATGAGTTTAGATTTAAGATGTACCAGCCTAAAATATACTGCAATTCTTTTTAATTTTTTGTTTTATTTTTACCTGGCTCATATACTTGCATCATTTTCCTTTATGTTTCTATTTTCTTTGCATATGCACCAATTGGAGAAACTGATTACTAGTATCAGCTGTAGGGAGGGCTGTAGCAGCATTTCGTTTCTTACACTTTATTTTCTCACCCAAATAATGAATGAAGACTATTGACCGTGAAGCTGAAATGCTGCATACATGTCAGGCTGTCTATTCTTCAAATTTGGCAGAGGAAATGAACTTGCCTTAAAAACAATCTAACCAAACATGTTTAGAAACAGCTTTTGCAGAACTGGCTGATGTTTGCCATATGACACATGCAATGGACATTAGACATAATTTGGAAGCAAGCAAAGCAGTTAAGCGTATGCCAGTGAAAGAGCTGAGACAAAATGAACTTTCAAGATCTGGTCATAATCTTACACATTAATTCTTTGTCAACCTCATGATTTAATAATGTGCACGGTTTATATAAGTTAAGGACTGATGGGATGAGCCTTTGCTAGCAAAGCTAGAGCTAAAAATGCTCAAGATAACTTCCTAAAGATCAGCTCTTCTTTATAGCTCTATTTTTTTTTCTTCCCCGTA
This sequence comes from Eulacestoma nigropectus, assembly GCA_013397775.1. Taxonomy (NCBI): domain Eukaryota; kingdom Metazoa; phylum Chordata; class Aves; order Passeriformes; genus Eulacestoma; species Eulacestoma nigropectus. The sequence continues at coordinate 3,196,062 of VZTE01003815.1, read as the reverse complement.
ACTCCTTTACAAATTCAGTGAAAAGGAAACTCTTTTCTAGAAGGTGTGTTCAGGCAGAAAAGAGGAGCAATGGTCATGAACCCTGATAGTGCAAAGTTCTCTACAGTCACAGGAGGAAAAGCTGCTGTTGCAGCATAGGAATTACTTTTCAGGTATATAGATCATGAAATTAAAACAATCTAAGGTTTTCCTAGTACTGTTCAGTATATTATGGGTACACATTGACTTCTCCGTATGACATTTGTTCTTTTATGTACTTATTACATATGTTAATGTGTCATGTGAATAAGTAAATATTGCCAGAAAAACAGGACTTTTGAAATTGTGACACTTTGTGCTTCATCACTTGACATTCAACAGCTCTTAATTTTTACAGTTGGGATGATGTGTAGCTGACTGTAGCGTTATACTGTGTTACTAACACATCCAAACTAAAAAAAGAGACAACCCTAGAACTGTTTCTGGTTCACTCTCAGCTCAAAGAGGTTTCTGTCTAAAGGCTCAGGACTCAATTCTCAATTAAACAAAATTTTAAGCTTGGCTGGAGGTGGTGGGAAAATCACTTCATACCATTTTTCCTGTTCCCTGGACTTGACCTGGCTGAAACTACTTTTGTAATAAGGCTGGGGGCTTCCTCCTGCCTGTCACAAGGAATGCTGTAGCTCCCTGAGTACTGCTGAACTCCAGGGCTCAAATGTGGCACTGTCTGGTCTGCAGAGACCTTTGCTATGCTCCTTTCTCCCCTTGCTGCCTGCTTATCTGTGCTAAGCTAGCAACCCCTGGGCAGTGTGATGGCCAAGTTCCGGCAGCAGCAGGTGGACAAGGCACAGCACAGCCCTGCAGGCCTCCTTCTTTAGAGATCCACAGTGTTCTGCACTGTAGTAGTACATAAATTTTTTTAGCTTCTTGTAGCTTCAGCTACAAGACTGGTAAGTCTGGAAAAGTCATCTATGCAGACTGGACTTTTCCTTACCCGCTCTCCCGGGCAGCTGTATCGGATTCATTGAATGGGGATGGAGCGAATGCAGAAAATAGCCATTAGAAACTTGTTGAGCATTTCAGTGAGCCTTTTCTCACCTCAGTGTAAGCTTTACACATTTACCATAGACTACAAAAATGGAAAACTATAACATCAGGTGGAAAGAGTCTAGGATCTACTTTCCAGACATATTTTTAGGTCACTCAGGAGAAGAAAAACATTTTCATTTCAGAATGCTAGTCTTTTCCACTTTCTTTTTGATTAGCCATTTATAATACTTACCTTAACTAAGACCCATGTCTGTGCTCCCTACTTGAAGAGGAAAAAGCTTCCATTATTCTTGGCAACATAAAAGAGGGTGAAACAATCAAACTCAAACTGCATTTTCTCAGTAAATTTTGGTATCCAAATGTGTTCAAAATATACTAATCTATACATAGTTTGAGGTCCTCCATGCATGTTCCTGCTGTAATTTCATTTTCCCCTTTTCCCTGTGTTTTCCTCTCTGCTCATTCTTTTGAGAAGGGATCCACAGCCTCCTTGGTTTCCAAATTCTCTGACTACTGCAGCTTCATTTGGGTCCAATTAGCTCCCTGAGATTTTGGTTAGTATTCTTGGGTTTTTTTGAGGCAAATACTGAGCAGACTGGATCTCTAGAAGCACTTAGCCTCCCACATCTAATGTTAATGGTTTTCTTTGAGGATCCACTGGGTCCTACACTGCTGAAGCTGGAAAGTTCTCGGGAGATCCTTCCGTTCACTTTTGAACCCAAGCTGAGCTGCCCCCAGATCTGCGTATAAACCTATTCGGACATGTTTCCTATATCCACTTCTGCCTACAATGTTCCTCTTGGACATTAATGTGTCTTCTCAAGAGACCTGGAAAATTCCTAGAGCCTGATGTGCTTCCTGTGATGCAGAGGAAGATATTGTCCCTGTAGTGAGAGAGGTGTGCAGGTCAGAAAGGTGTAACACCCTAACACTCGTGAGTGTCTTTGGGGCAAGTCCCCATAGTCTGTTGCACTCAACATGGACTGCTCCTTGTGTGTTTGCTCTGGGATAGGCCTCATGCAAACAACAATGTCCATATACTAAAGCAGATTAGACTTCATGGGTCCAAATGGAAAATTAGGCTCGTTGTAATTTTTCTTCATAAATAGCAGCAGCAATTGTATTGTTTTGTAGAAGGCTGGGATATAATAAGTATAAATGGTACACTCTAAAAAAAAAAAAATCTGTTCTGCAATATCCAGGGGCCATGGCTGTCAAGGGCCAACACAGCCATCAAGAAAGTCTAAAATTAAAACAGACAAGTTGCCAATGCATAAAACTGCCATCATCATGTTCATTTCCCAGTTTGTTTCAATGACCATCCCATCTGTGAAACATATTTCTGTGGGACAGTTAAGGGTTGCAAGCATAAACCAGCCCATTCCAATGAATGCCACAACCCAGGTGTCGCTCTTGTTTGAAAAATGCCTGGATGGCCCCACTGCCAAGGATATAACCACAGATAATACAGTCCAGAAATCCCTTTCCAAAGCAGTGAGTAATTGAAATTTATGTACTTACATAACTCATTTATTGCCGTGAGAGCAACGAATACAAGGTTGTCAGCTCCAGCCATAGGGGTTGTTCCCTGATCCAAGAGGCCTGTGACTATATTATTTGAACGGGAGAGCTGAGGCTGGTGACTGGCACCGCTGTTAAGAGGCTGGGATGTATGGCTGGGGACATGCTGGATGAGAGGTAAGGACACAGACTTCTCTGTTTGGCAGGAAGAAAAATACCTCAGCAGGAGAGATTTAAGTGGGTAGGGGTTTGAATCCGAGGCTTCAGGCCAATCTGATAGGCTCTGTTTTCTCGAATGGAAAGTCTCTGATTTGCCTCATTCCTAGCAATGTGGTAGCACCCACAGATTCTTTTCTATTTCAAATACAAACTTAAAGGCTTTCAAGGTCAGTTCTGGTTTTATGCATCATTGTGATTGAGATTGGGGGAACAAGTTCGGGATACCCAGAAGAATATCATGCTGGAAAAATTCCTTACATTTGGGAAATCTGTTTTCCCTCTTGCTGCTCTGTCATGAGTTGAGCTGAGTTCATAACTACCCTAGAACTTCTGAAGATGCATATCTGATAGCAAAACCGAAAGAGTGTTTTCTCTGAAGGGTCTGTCAAGCTCTTAAGTGACTGATGCTATAGAAATACTAAGTATTACTGTGACTAACTAGATGATTTGACACAAATGTTTGTTTCAACAAGCCTGTGCTCTTGTGTCAGGCATCCAAGCAGGGACACAATCTCAGGGCCTGGACTCTGGGGCTCACTTTGTTTTCTCTCTTCCAAAGCAGTCACCCTTTTTTCCATTTTACTGTCTGTCATGATAGTTTTGCCCTTCTTTTAGAGAGATGAAGGAGTTCTGTTTAGAATAAGGTGCTCCTAATGTTGCATAGATTAGATAAAAGGTGCACATACTACCACCAGCTTGCTTATTTCAATGGTAAAATCTTCTGAGAGTAACACTTCAGTTTTCTAAATATTGAGACACCTGACATGTAACCACTAAGTTGCTGATGTCTCTTCATTTTTAAAACAAAATGAGACAACATAGTTTTTTTAGGGTAGAATGGGATGAGAGTTTGGTTTTCACATTTAGACAAAAATTAGATTTTTATTTTGTCTTGAATGGGAGAAAATCACTGGCTGCTATTGCTTACGGTGACGAAGTTCTCATACACTGAAATTAATACCAAGAGGTTTTGCACTCTGAACTGGGGCTATTCTTAGTCGCAAGAGCTCTGTATGCTCTACAGATGGTGGAGAAATTAAATTTCATGGCAGCCTTTTCTAATCAAGGAAAATGGGGCATGGAAAGGTCAGTCAACCTGCTCTTGATAGTGGGGGGACCATAAGTTCTACACACTTCTTGTTACCTGACTTATTTTTTTTCTGCACAAACAACTGTCCTATATCTTGCACTGAACCCTGGGTCGAGCAGATCTATAGTGTGATGATTACAATAAACCCCATAACAACATCTTCTCATCTTCCTTCCCTGGTGGTGAGAGACACTGATCGAGCTGAATATATGACTTCCTATGTCCTTTTAACCACAGGCCTGACCTTCTTCATATAAGTTTCTATGTTATGATAGTCTTGTCAGGATTTACCGGTTGTGCTTATTATTAATTAAGAGGTACTAAGTTTAAAAAGTCATTAGAAATCAAATCACAAAGGATAAGTTAAAAACCTTTCCATGAACTTTGACATGCCCCTGTATTACATCTAAACCCACACCAACAAAAAGAGACATTAATAAAATCATTATATATTTGAAGAGTAACACCTTGCCCATGTAAAGTTTATGGCTACAAATGAATACGTGTCAGGGAGCACCATCAAGTCCATTAGGCCAAAGATTTCACTGTTGCTATTCATTTAGAGGGGATGGAACTTGTATGTTGCCATGATGGACAGTAACATAAAAAATTTAAAAGAGGGATAAAAGACCCTTTCTCCTTTTTCAACCTGGCCTTATAAACCGTACACGCTTCTAGGGGAGTATGAATAAAAATAAAATTTGCTGCCATGATTTACTCATTCATAAATCTTTTTTTTTATTCTTTTAATCACTAGAAATCTATTCCAGTGCATGTAAAGTCTTAATGAGACCTAGCAACATTATGAGTGCTGGGAGCAATCGCCCTTCAGCCACATGCCTGCAAATGCTCTCGAGGCATGCATATATCTCATTATGGCCAAACGCACTGTCATGTGTTATTCCTTACTTAGTGACAATTTGTCATTGTCACCCTTGACATGTCACTCTGCTGCAGAAGGATTTGACTTCAGTGTAAAATGTGACAATCAGATGAGAGAATTTTGTAATCTAAACTGAAATATGGGGCTGAGAGAGAATAATTTTATTCAAAAACAATCCTAATATAACATAAATGGGAAGAAATGTTTGCATTTAAGGATTTTTGTTAAGGTTCCCTTCCTTTGCCTTTTCCCAGCCCCTGCTCCCCCACTTCAGTTATTCCTTAGAATAATGCTTTTATTTTTGAAGGATGGAGCCTTAGGTTTTAATACCATGCATTTTCAATTAAGTGCACTAAGATCTGTGGATATAATTATTACTTAAACTATAAGTAATGGTTACGTGTAAAAATTAGGGAAACATATTGTGCTTTAGATAAATTACATTCAGATTAGTTCTTATTATAAATGGGATAGAAAATGGATTTTTAGCTCTGGCTGGCCAAAGAGCCAACATTTGTATCTACTTCATTTGTTTAAATATATTTCAAGCCAGATTGAAATCCATATTGCCTGACATTAATTGAGTACTGAAGCATCAGTGTACTCAAGTTTCATAAACCACTGATGAGTGAGTTTCTACAGGCTTGATTTAAAAATATACTGTCCCTTTTATACGAAAATTATATTCCATTTATAGTGTAATTCTTAAAGCCCAACATTAAATGGTATAAATCTTAATAAGATGAATGTAAATACGACATTTGTGCTGTTGAGTTGACATCTTGTTTGCTAAGAAAATTATATTCTGTACTTGGTATTTATTAACATCTTCTGTATGATATTGTAGGCAAACTGTTTTTCTTTTGAAAAGCAGAATGGAGATAAGAGCAGAGTGGGCTGTGAGATGGACTGTTCCTGAAGGTCACTTACAGGGTTTTGCTTAGGCACCTCATCCTGGACAGGATATTCCATACCTGGGCATCTTTTGACAATCAGTCCTGCCAGGTTGCCCAGTAATTTATTGTCTTTGTGGCACTGACAAATAGTCAATCATTTCAATGGTTGCCTATGGGAAGTAAGGTTTGAGCTCATGTTTCCAGAGGTGAAAGTCTAGGGCAATTTAACCCATTTTTCACACTTGTAATTCTCAGAGAAGCAGACATTATTTGAACTGGATTCTGGATTCTGAATTTCACAAAGAAGGTGCAAGTCTATGATTTTTCCTTCAAGTTTCATCAAGTTTTTCTGCATAAGATGAATGAATGAATAAGTTACTAACTAACTAAATAAAGACACCCTCTTCAAGCAGCTTTTACGGGCTGAACCAAGTGTCCTATGGCCTTCATCAAGCTGCGCTCTCTCTGAGGTAGGGAATGACTGCTTTTAAGTGAACGCATTATGAAATGCCATCTGCAATGTGCCGTCCTCCTGGATATTTTTATCAGGACTAACATAGCTGTCAGGATGTCATGGAATGAATGTCGGATAATTTGTACACTTGATTTTTTTTGGTTTTTTTCATACAGCTCTTCCATACTATTATAATAATGATAAAGGCAGCTTTCTGCTTGAAGTGCATTTGCTGCTTTCTCAATGCACGTATTGAAGTTTTTTTCTTTAAAATCTTTAATGTTACAAATTTTGTTTAATAATACAAACATTGTGAAGGAACACAGTATGCATTAAATAATCAAGGCTTCTGTGAGGAGTGTGGTGAGTGTGGATTTTTGATGTAAGTTCTGTTATTTTTCTCCTTCATTTATTGCCTTCACTGGGGTCTTCAGAACCAGAAGCAACTTGTACTTATTTGTTAAAACCAGAAAACACGGTAGAGCTTTAGTTCACATTCCAGGAAGATCCATATTTTTTATTTGAGAACTCTTTGTTTCGATTCACCATCTGCAAGACATGGGAAATCTTAGCTACCTCACAGAGAAGTTAATGGAAATGCACTGAGGTGGCTGCAGTCATTCAGATAAGGGGCAGGTGAGCACAAAAGCACCAGGTGAATTTGTAAACCATGACCAGCAACTTTTGCTTTTTTGTCACCTCTTCTTTTCATGCTGAGCTGTGCACCCTGGTCCTCTCCCATGGACTATCTTGACAATTATTCTATATTTTGTTGTGCTAAGTCATCTCTTTAAGCTAAGCAAAACTATTTTTCCTCCAATGGTTTGCCCGCTGTTAATTCATCAATTTAGTTGGCTTAGTGAGACCTCCTTCTTTTGATAATGGTGAGGTATAACTTCACCAAAATTTTCACTGGAATTACCTTGGAGTAATTTCAGTTTTCTGTGTCCCAAGGCATTTTTTCAGGACCATCTGAGCCAATGTATTAGATCATCATAGCCAAGGAGTGGAGCTTAACTCTCCCATATCCTAACTCCTAGTTTGGCTCACAACTGCACTTATGTTGCTTACCTTGGGATGAGTTTGGCTTAGGACTTGGATGTTTGAATCACCCAAGTTAGTCAATTTAACTCACTCAAATACAGAAACTGGGCCAGAAATGAAAACAACAACAACAACAAAAAAGTAGGTATTTCTCTGCTGAGTTGTAATTGACTCATCCTGATAACAGAGCCATAGCCTCATGAGAGGGAGCAAGTCCACCTTCTTTCAACAGGAGCAAGTTGATAGGCACAGTTTTGTGTGTCATCATGGGCTAGACCAACAGTTTACCGTGGTTGCTACTTGGAGGTCCCCTCTGCTGTTCACCTCATTTGATTATATGAAAAGTAGATCCAATTAAGAAAACATCAAAAAAATAATAACTTTAGCAGAGAGAGGGAAATGATGGAATCATAGAATGGTTTGGGTTGGAAAGGTCCTTAAAGATCACCTAGTTCCAACTCCCTTGCCATGGGCAAGGACATTTTCCACTATACCAGCTTGTTCAAAGCTCCATCCCACTTGGCCTTCATCATTTCAAGGGATGGGGTGTCCACAATTTCTGTGGGCAACATCTTTTAGTACCTCACCACCCTCACAGTAAAGAATTTCTTCCTAATATCTAATCTAAACCTGCCCTCATTCAGTTTGAAGCCATTATCCCTTGTCCTGTCACTACATGCCATTGCAAAAAGTAAGTCTCCAGCTTTCTTGTAGGCACCCTTTAAGTACTGTGAGGCTGCTATAATGGCTCCCTGGAGTCTTCCCAACTGAACAATCCCAACTTTCTCAGCCTGTTTTCCTAGGAGAGGTGCTCCAGCCCCCTGAGCTTCTTCATGTTGCTCCTCTGGACTCGGTCCAACAGGTTCACCTCCTTTGTATGTTGGAGCTCCAGAGAGGGACACAGTACTGCAGGTGGGGCCTCAAAAGAGGAGTAGAGGGGGAGAATCACCTGCCTTGACCTGCTGGTCACGTTTATATTGCTGCAGCCCAGGATACAATTGGCTTTCTGGGCTCCAAGCACACATTGCTGGGTCATGTCCAGCCTCTCATCCACCAGCACCCTCAAGTCTTTCTCCTCAGGGTGGCTCTCAATTCACTGCTGCCCAGCCTATATTTGTGCTTGGGATTGCCCTGACCTAGGTTCAAGACCTTGCACTTGGCCTTATTGAACTTCATAAGGTTTGCACAGGCCCAGATCTCAAGCCTGTCCAGGTCCCTCTGGATGGAATCTCTTCTCTCCATTGTATCGATGGCACCCCACCTTGGTGTCTTTGGCAAACTTGCTGAGGGTGCATTTGATCCCACTGTCCATGTCACCAACAAAGATGTTAAACAGCATATCTCCTTACCAGGTTGATGAATTAAATCAGCAAGCTGTAAATATATAGAAAAATGTTAGATGACTAGTAGTAGAAGGAGCAGCAAAAGAGAAAAAGAGAGGGCAGTGGTGGAGTGTTTGTGTTTTTGGGCTGTTGTTTGGTTGGGCATTTCTTGAGCAGCACTCAAAGAACAGTTTAGGAGCCAGAGCAAACTGTTCTTAAGATCTTGGAGATACTGATAACCTTTACCTGGACTTCCCTTCTCATTAAGAGGCACATTCCAACCATCAGTGATGAGTAACATTCCATTCTGTATGGTCAACCTACAACAAATTATACCTCTCTGTGCTCAGCTGGACTTTATTTGTGGAGGAGAACCTCAAATTAGCCTTATCATTTGTTATAGCTTTCGGATGATGAATCAGAACCTGAAAGCTATTGGCTGGAAGGAATTATTTAGTGGAATGAATTTCAGAGTTAATCTATTAATAGAAATGCAACAGATCATAGCCCAGAACTAATGTCATTTCTGCTCCTTCTCACCCCCTCCAGTGTCTGCTTCCCTTAGCATACTTCTTTAAACTTATACTTTCGTAACAAGAACTAAATTTAGATATTTAAGGAAATCAAAGTTTCTAATCCTCACGTTCTTCTAGCAGCTGGTGTTTTTGATACTGGCTCACACGAAAAACCTGTTGCTCTGAACTGGTATCTCCAGAGACTTAACACAGTGCCTAGGCCACTATGCTTGTCTCTCTCTTGACAGAGTACTTGGTAGTCATATTTCTTTTCCTAAAGGCTTTCTCTCTGGAAACAAATTGCATTCTCACAGAATAATTTTCACAGAATTTTTCATTTTGCCTTTTTTTTTGGTTTGATTTTTATTTAAAATTTCAGTTTTTAAAATTTTACTTTGATTTTTGAACGTTCAGGAGAAGTTTTTCAGCAGTGGATAGAAATCTCAGGTTCTGGTGAATGATGTGGTTGTGGATGAAGAATGGACACGCTCTTTGCTTTCATGTCTTTGTTTTGTTCTTTGTGGTTTTTTTCCCTCTCCCATAACTTTGCAAACACCGCTCTGTTCTGCTTTTTGCAGGAAACCAGATTTTTCCTCTCATTGATATGGTTTTCCAATTGAAGTAGAGAATCAGTCAGCAAGGAAGGCATCCTAGGACCATTCTAGGAGCATGCTAGGAGCCTAAATCTCAGAAATTCAGGTAAGCAACAAAGGAAAGCTTTTAATTTCCTCTACTAGACATGTGCAAATATATATCTGGTGCTGAGCCATTTACTTTGAGCCTGTGCATACCTTATGTATTTTATCTCTATTTGCCTCAGTAAATTCAGAGGATCAGCAGCTAAATACATTTGTGGCTATGTCATCAGACCTCTTTGAAACTGAAGTTGCAGCAAGCGTGCTAGAAAACTCAGAAAAAATATTTTTCAAGCATGTAAAAATAATAACAGCTTGCATAAATTTCCTTACTAAAGACTACTTTTACCTTGGGAATCTGACTTTGTAACATAGTTATCTGTATATTTTTGTGGTCAAATAATTGGTCTTTTGTAAGATTTGGCTTGTCACAGGTGTTTCAGAAAGTAGAGTTCACTTCCTGAGAAAGGAAACATTTCAGCTCTGTCTTTTCACACTGCTGCTGAAATTAGTGAATTTATCATCTTCTTTTTCAAGTCCACCCTCCCAGTCTCTCAGAAAGAGCTGTGACACAATTCCTGCAGTGGCTTAAACTTCATAGGAACTTGTGGTTACTCTTTGAATCTGCAGCTACTTTGAACTCTGAGATACAATCAAGGTTAATTTCAGTATCCTAATGCCTTGAAACTGATACTCATGGATACAGAAATCGGTTCTCCTGGTCACAACAGAGCACAAAGTCAACTATTAGTGTCACATGCAAGCTGGTCTTTGCATATGGACAGAATTGCATTAGGGGAAAATTAAATGCTATCAGTTTAGACCAGGGACTTTGCAAAGCAGATAGCCTTTAGAGCTATTGTGGTTTTAAAACGTCAGGTTAATTGAGAACTGCTGTATATTTAATAGGGGCGCCTCTGGGGTATGACTACAAGGACTCTTTGTTGTTCAGCAGTACATTAGGCAGAAACCGCACTTCTGAAATGGTCATAAAAATCCCAGGAGGCATAATCATTAATGGGACACTAAGCTACAATTCAGGGCATGGCCCCAAAGACCAAGGTGAAAAACACGGTCCTCAGCATCTGTCTCAGAGGATCTCTGATCCAGCTGCTTGATTTCAGCTGCAGAAACATAATTGCAAATAACAGTATATTTACTCTGAAAAAAACTCCCATACTCCTTGTTGTCTGGAATGTAAATAGGAAAAAAAAAAGAGAAAAACCAAAGGCTCTTTTAAATTAAATTCTCCAAATTCCCTGTAACAAAACTAGAACTGCATATCACAGCTAACAGTTCTGATCCCTTTTATCTTCATAGGATTTTAAAACAGTTTCAGTCCAGCCCTCTAAACTTCATCTCACACTTTTTTAATATTAAATTGAGCACCTCCAGAAGTTTATATTCAGAAACTGCAAAGGACTTTCCTCTATGCCCTGTTTAAGTTTTGTTTCCTGTTGTTATTGTTGTTGTTTGTTTGTTTTTAATTCTCTGAGTTCCATGAGACTCAGCTACCCAGTTTAGTCAGTGTGCTGGTTACTTTATAAATGAATTGCTGGGTCTTATGGCCTTCTTCTGGTCAAAGACTGTGATTCTGCATCAGATTGACATGGATTTTCTGGAATGTCATAAATATACATTTTCAGAAAACACTGGGTCCTTAGAGTCCAGCTGAAAATGACTGGCATCTCTTGGAAATTTTAACTTTGCTTACTTCAATTACCTTGGCAATAAAGTTAGTAAGTTAATAATTTGCATCTCCATATGAATATCTTCCACTGTTTTATTCTGCTTAAAATACAAGTTTTTCACTGCAAGTGCCCAGAGATAACCTAGTTGTTTTCCATCTACATGGACCATTTGAGTGGGATGTTAATTAATATGACACTATGAAATTCAGTTTAGTGAAGTACCACAAAAAAGGAAATTAATTTCAATCATTGACAAACTTGTCAATTTAGTTGTATTGATTTTTTGATACCTCTGCAGCACATGGCAAAGTTCATACATTGTAAAATACATCATTATTATTGGCTCACTCTGCTGTATGTAAGTGGACTGGTTTTTTTTTTCAATAAATTGACATTCTTTAAGTGTATAAAAATGGAAAATTATGTAAGTAGCTTTTATTACTATTTTTAATATAATATCAATTTACAATCTTTAATGGTGAACTGTCAATCAGGGAGTCATTTCCCCGTGCCTAAATGATATTTTGTCTCAGAGCAACCTGAAAACAACAGTTTCCTGGCTTGGCGAAGCTTAGCAGAAAAAAAGGTGATGAAGCTGGCCATTAGCAGCTGTTGGCCATGAGCGTCCTGGTGGGAGCTGGTATCTTCAGAGGCTCTGGGTCCTCCTGAGGTTGGAGTGACTATGGGCTCCTGGGATGGAAGATGCTGCTAAAGCAGAGAGTGTGGATCTCTCTCCAGTTGTCTCTCACAGGGCTGTGGTGTCAAAGCCCTCTCTTGAAGAGCAACGATCACTTGCAGTATACTCAGCCTCTACAATGTTTTAGAAGTCAGTGTCCAACACTGTATTTTGCTTTTGTCAGACTTCCGTGATGGAAAATCAAAAAAGCAATTGTTATTCTCCTGACTCCAGCGCTAGCAAAAATAAATTGAAGGCGTTGTGATTAAGTTTCTGATTTTGGTCTGTCTTTTCAGAGCATATAGAACAGCAGAAAATCTACATTTGGCTTTTGCCTGTAAGTTTCCTGTTTTTTAAATGCAATACTCTCATATTCCCACCTGAGGTCATTAGCCACAAGGTAGGTTAAAAAAAAAAATGGAAGGATGGATGTAGCTGTGTACAAACCCAGGCAATCTGCACTCATATTTATGCTGATGCTTCTGAAATTCATTATGTTACTCTGTTAAAACTCAGGTCTAAGAATGTAGTGCTTGTCTAAATTTTCAAATAGAATTTTTATACTGAGGAATGCCTGTAATAGAGGAGGGAAAGCATGTAATTCTGATGGAATGCAATTGTTTTGCATTTCAGCCTATAAGACAGATAGTAACATCTGAGGTTTGGTTTTGTTTTAGTGGGTGAATTTTTTTCTTCCTTAGTGTCCCTAAACATTGCTTTAAAGTCAGTAAAATACACATGAACTTCTGAGGCAGCAATAATATGTGGAGGAGGAAGGAGAAATAATTAAAAAAGCTAAATCCTAAGCACTTGAGGCTGAAAAGTTTTTTTTCCAGCATTAAGTAATGTATAGTAATGTATAGTAATGGAACCAGTCTTCCCTATAGGAGAATATATTTAGTTATTGTCAAGAACTATTTGGTAAATTTTAGTCCTTCAGGAAATTGCAATCTTTCTCCACACAACACAATGATTCAAAAAAATCAAAATACACATTTCTGTGGAATTCAATTTCAGAACCTTCTCATTTGGTCAAAATTTAAATTCATTAACATTCGGCACAGAAATATTTTTCCTTTATGAACTAGATATTTTTAGCAAAAAATATCAACAAAGAAATAAACTCTGATAGAATCCCTAAATTAAAATTTGCTCATCTGAGCTGAAATTATTTAGTTTTCACAGTATATCTGTTTTCACAATAGTAAATCTTAAGCATATAGTGGAATTTACTTTTTCCCCCCCAAACATTTATTGACTTCAAGACTGGAATTTCCAAGCTGCTCTGTGTGATCAGCCAATGTTCAGTCCACCAACTCAGGAGGGGGTTGAACATTTAGTTTCTCATTTAAGTCCTGTTTTAACAATCCTTCAATAAAGAGAGAAACTGAGGCAGAAATGGGCAGTGATTTGTTCCATCTCCTTGCACATAATGAAAGCAACATATTACCCATTTTCAGTCTTGGGCTTACAATGTTTTCCCAAGGTAATGTGCAATGTTGTATTTTGTCCTTAATAAGGGAGAATATTTGCTATCTCATTCCTTAGTAGGGGTGTTCAGACTTAGCTGTGACAGGAGCAGCAGCAGACATTTCTTTAGTTGGCACAGTTAAATTTGACAGGGATCATGAATCAGAGCCCTGGGGTGACGTAATTTTCCAAGAGGGAAGGACTGCTGGGTGAACACTTCTTTGCCACTGCGTGAATCACTGCTTTTGTGTTAATACAATTAGGTGCCTACAATTAGTCAGTCCAAGAACATAATCTATCTATTGACCCAGAGAGCAGATTGGGCTGCAGGTCGTCAGATGTTACTTCATTATAAGGCTCTAATTATCTCCCTTAGTTTTCCCTTCAGGACAATACAGGTAGGGATACCTCTCAGGAATGTTGTGATGAGTTTGCAAGGAGCCTTGAAGACAAAATGCTGGGCGAGTACATGGACCTGGACTGCTGGTGCCTTTGAGTGCCTGACTCCCACAGAAATGACTGCTGAGCATGTGCACGTATCTGGGGCTCTCAGCATTAGTATTAGTCACCAGCTAAGGATGGAAAAAAAGGAGAATTGATTCAGCCTGCTCCCGTGGGTCTCTTATATCACACCTTCAGTTATGATGCAGCTTTCTGGAGCAGGTAAAAGACACAAATGCTTTGTTCCTTTTCTTCACGAACAGCGGAAGGAGGAGGAGGAGGAGAGGACAGCCAGTTGAGTTCTCTTCTGTGGTTGCTGATGTGAGACCAGGGCAGAGTTTGGCCTGGAAGATTCAGGCACTACTTTTAAAATGTGCCCAGCAATTTCATTAGCTAGTTCTGAGGCCATTGTGCTGCAGTGGATTCAAGCCTGAGAAGGCACCCTGGCAAGCTTTCCAGCTGAAGTTCTCACTGCTGCTTTAGGGACTCATGCAGAGCCAGGGTGAAGTTTGTTGTCAGGATCAGGGCCAAGACATTATCAAAAAAAACCAGGAAAAAAGAGTGTGTAAGGGTACAATCAGCTGTTCATGACTGAGATGTGTTTCATGATGTGAAGCTGCACTCAGTACTAAGGCATATTTAACGTGAATGCCAGGTACTGCATTTGGCCTTCCAGCTATTAAACATCACCACAAAACAGTCAGCAGTGCAATGTCATCTAGATCACTTTGACACAATTGCAATCCACAATTAACAGGCAATGAAGGACTTCCTAAAAGCACATGTTTGACACCCTGCTTTGTCACAGGTTTTTGTACTGTTGCAGGGATTAAAAAAAAATTAAATTAACTTTGTGCCAGTGCATATTATATTTGGACAAGGGACTAGATGAAATGATTAGAATAATAGCCTTAGAAAAGATCACATTTCCCTACTGTGCCAATGTATTTGACTGCATACAGCAACCCTTTTAGGCCACTGTTCACAGTGAATTGTAACAACTTCCTGCAAAGATCTAAGTTCTGCATCTTTTGAATGGCAAATTATTAGAACTAGGTCAAATCTAAGAAGAAATAACCATCTTTATTAACCAGAAATAACCAGCTTTATTAATATGAACTTCCCTTTTAGGGTAATTCACATGAATAAAGCTCTGCTAATAAAATACAAATTCACCTGATCCTAATTACCATGCCTCAACAAAGAAGGGATGCACCCTATATCATTGCTAAACACTACAAGTAAACTGTCACCTGGCTTAAGGGAATCTCTTGGGGATTCTCTGTGAAGTCCATCGTTAGTTCTCTACTTTTAAATCAACTGAGCAATGGAAAATAGAAAATCTTGAACAAAAGAACATTTACCAGTATTTACATATCAGTTTTCCTAGAAGAGTATTTTGTAGAGTAAGGAGTATCATTACGAGATTCAAAAAAACTGAGGCAGCCAGTAATATAAAAAATGTGTAGCTACATTTGCTAACAAACATCCTTCTTGTTTGGCTAAAGTATACCTGTATCTCTCCAATGTTTTTTTTTGATCTTAATACTAATATTTGCTATATTTCGGGTCAGAGCTGTTTCATAGGGCAGGAGCTCTATGTAACATTCGTATCAGACCATGGAGGCCTATGATAATCTCGTCCTTATTCCCTTCTTTATCACCCCCTTTTCCCCAGCAAATCTTTTCTTTATCTTCCATTTCATTTGAACTCCCTGTATGTGCATGTCTTTGTTGTCATTTTATGACACATGCTTTTGTGTCATTTTACTTCTGCTGTACTATGTTTCTGAGCGCCTTGATTTGTTAAAACAGAATGAGTTTTTCAAAGGAACATGAGCAAAATTATGAATTTAGTTATAGTTTTGTAGGATTAGACTTCCCTTAGACTTCTTTGAAAATTTAGCCCATATAAGAACTAAGTGCACATGATCAGTATGTTTTCTTGCAACTCAGATGACTGCGACAGGCCACCTGTCACAGACTGACTCCTAGTTAGAACATGTTCCTAGTTGGAGCTATTGCTCACTGTTAATTACCTATGTGGTGCATTAGAAGCTCACAGCAGCTTCCCTTAGAAACTTAAGATAAAGCACAGGGTACATACATGGGGTGCTTTTGGAAGGCAGTGTCATGTCTTATTCTGAGACTGATCAAGCTAACCACATTTACTAAGGCTGCCCATTTCTCCAAGCTGAATGCTCAGAGTATTTCATCAAAGCACGTGTATAGATGATCTTGGAGATATTTTCCAATTTTAATGATTCTATGATTTTTTTCAAGAAATCAATTTGCACTAAATATCAACTGAAACCGGCAGAATGGTTAGAAAATACTGTTATGTTTGTACAGAATTTCCAGCCGAGGAGAATTTTGAGGTTGTACTCGGGTCCAGTAAATGCACACACACAGGCACACACAACAAAAAAGATTTTTGTTTCAAAATAATCTTCATTACATGAGGATTATCATAATTGTCATTTCAATTGACTGATTTTAGTCTTTAAAAGAGGGTATAATAGAATTCACTGTCTGAGACTGAATTACTGTCATTATGTTAAAGGTGCACTTTATCACTTAGCTTTTCTCCATTATAAATGCTCACATACTCCATTTTCTGCTGCTACAAAATCTTCAAAACATAATATGACAAAGTTTTGTATCCAGACACTTCATTACTAAAACTTCAGAACAAAGGGCTACCAAAGGCAATCTGCCATTGCTAATACAACCGCAGTACCAAAAGATAGAGGATATTTTAGCAATAGCAAGCTTCTGAATTCCTGCAGAAGAATGCAAACTGTTCATTGAGATAAAAAGGTATTTTGTGTATCTTTTGCCAGGAGGGAAGATGCAGAGTTGCTCTTCTGCTCAGAGCAAACTTATTAAGGTAAAAGCAGATCAAGCAAATATCAGCCCAAATGAGAGAAATAGCCATGCCATACTATCCCAGACTTGTCAAACTTTTCCCGGTGATGTTTAGATGAAAATCCAGACATTGCCATGATATTAACCTGCCAGTGTATAAATGACATTTATCATTTCTGCAATCGCTTTTGATCTGGTATCTTAAGATTCTTCATATATAGAAGTTTTCAACACATTGCCCTGTCATCTTAGTACACGTGGGATATCTTTTACTTCTGCGGGCACAGAAGAACCAAGTTTGGATATGTCACTATGGCACAACACTTGGGCAGAGCTCTGTTGAAGTAAATGTCACTATGCCTGGAGTAAGAGGCTACAGAGAGGCATGAAGGTATTAACATAAGATCTAGAGAGATCAAGGGGAAGAATTTGCCTGAGGAGCAAAGCTTTTTCTTTAGGGGAAGAAGGTAGCCTCAATTCTGAGGTATTCAAAAAGGGACAGTTTAAAGAATCTGATTTTCAGAGGCTGTGGTCAGCATAAGACGGGCTAATTATACAGTGCTACTTGAACAAGTTCCCAAAAATAATTTCAAAATCTTGGGCTAAGTGCCAGAGCACTAAAGAATCTTGCAAATTTTCTTGTAAGTGGCAGCACTTCAACTGTTCCTCTGACCTGCCTGGACTGTAGAACTTGGTGCTCTGTTTGCTTTATTCAGACACCCGAGCTTTGGGAAGTACATGCCTGTCTCTTGAAAATCAGAATATAGGAGGAGGTTTGAAACTTGTCACCCTAATCACTTCTGAACATTTCAGCCTACATTCTCCCACCCCTTTATGGGATTTTTTCCTGTTGTAATGTTTTCTTCCTCCATCAAAGTGATTATTAACAGATTTTTCTAAAATGCCCAGAGCAGCACACTTAGGTCAGAAAACAGAAGCTAGCGTGTTTTTGTCTGCCAGCTTCCTCCCTTACTTATCTTATAACATTTCCCTTATGTATCCCCAGGTCATGCACAGGTCTGGTTCCAACATTGCTTTGTGAGGCAATGAGTAGGTTCTTGCCTAGGAACAGATTTACATTACAAAGGTTTGAGGGATAGAGATTCCCTTATTTAATTTTTTTTTTAATCAAAAGACCTTATATAGAAAGAAAATCATGGGCATTTAGAAATATCTATGTCATAAGAAGAGTTTGTGGCATGTGAAATGTTTCTCTAGTGATTTTTCTAAATGTTTAATAATGGGACTTCAAAATATTAAAAAAAAAAAAATACCCTAACTGTATTTAAGACACTTAGAGAAATAATATTGGAGTGGACTGAGGTGTTATGTGCATAAGAAGTTGTTTTTCTTTAAATTATACAAATGAAATGAACAAAAACAACAAAAAAGCTATCCTTACCTTGTCAAGGTTTTATAATGTGTGCCACATTTAGCTCAGCTAACCTTGTAGCTAAATGAACATTGAATGGTTAGGGGTTTGAATGCAGTCAGAGAAGTGTTCAGGTGTTGGCACACTGAACCAGACTATGTTGTCTGAACCTGAAAAATTGGGCTGGAAACCTTGCAAGAGGCTTTTCCCAGTGAGAGATGCTGCTTATAGACTTTTTTCACAATCTTTTCAGGTTGTGTAGTTTTTGCTCTTTTTTTTTTTCTTTT